>PVKV010015047.1:0-55195 GCA_004027835.1 Alouatta palliata
GTCTAAAAATATCTCCTCCATTGACCTACCACATGGGCTGATACTCCTGCTGTCAGAGGCACACCTTGAAATTAAGGTGTTTTTAGCTGGGCATGGTAATCCCAACACTTTGGGAGGCCAAGGCAGGCGGATCTCCTGAGGTCAGGAGTTTGAGATCAGTCTGACCAACATGGAGAAACCATGTCTCTACTAAAAACACAAAATTAGCCAGACATGGTGGCATGTGCCTGCAATCCCAGCTACTCAGGAGGCTGAGGTAGGAGAATCACTTGAACCCGGGAGGTGGAGGCTGTGATGAGCCTAGATCGTGCCACTGCACTGCAGCCTGGGCAACAAGTGCGAAACTCTGTCTCAAATAAATAAATAAATAAATAAAAGAAATTCAGGTGTTTTCCTACAAAAAATCTTGTTGTTAAGTTCAGACACTATCTGAGATGAGGTAATGCATTAACCGCCTATCAGTAATTACCATGCAACCAGAGGAGTTTCTCACCCTGAAATACAGAAGAGCCATGATTTGGTGCAGAGTCCAGAAGTTCTAAACAGAGAAGATCCTGCCCCGAAAGGAAAGCTCCGGGTAGGAGACAGAAGTGGCAGGGCCTTGAGTAGCATACAAGGGTTAAGGGCTCATTGGCAACAGAAAGGAGAGTAGTCTCCATTATAATTTCACCTGGAGCTGCCATGGTCTTGCAGCCTCTTGCCTTACTGCCTTTACATCTGACGTTCTTGTGCCAATAATGCCTTTCCCTCCGTTCTTTTGGGGGTGACTCCTTCTCATCATGCAGGGTCAGATCATCAGAAAGGACTTCCATGACCACCTGGCTAAAGTAATGCCCTTCTCCGTGACCTCCTGTCACTCTCTGCAATTATTCACATTTTCTTTCTTTTTTGAAATGGAGTTTCACTCGTCACCCAGGCTTGAGTGTGATGGCACGATCTTGACTCACAGCAACGTCCACCTACTGGGTTCAAGCGATTCTCCAGCCTCAGCTTCCTGAGTAGCTGGGATTACAGGTATGCACCACCATGCCCTGCTAATTCTTGCATTTTAAGTAGAGACGGGGTTTCTCCATGTTGGTCAGACTGATCTCGAACTCCCGAACTCAGGTGATCCACCTGGCCTGGCCTCCCAAAGTGTTGGGATTACAGATGTAAGCCACTGCACCTGGCCCGCATTTTCAGGTGTTTATAATTTCTGTCCCAATTTGGCTATAAGTTTCAAGAATACTGGGACCTGGATTGTTTACTGAAACATCCCTAGAGCTGCAGCAATGGCTGAAACACCATGGACAGTCAGCAAATATTTGCTGAGCAAGTGGAAGACTACACAACAAGGTAATGTTTGACAAATACAATAAAAAACATAAAGGATGAAATTCTATGAGAGTGTAGAGAAGGATGTGAGAGGAGTCATTGAAAAGGTCAAGGATGCTTACATGCGAGGCAGAGTGTTTGACCCAGATGGGATTTGTTCCAGGGGAGGGGAAGCTAACACAAGCAAAGGCAAGATCACTGGACAATGTAGGGAGTACCCAGGCCGTGGGTGTCAATCTGGTTTGGCCAGAATGAGGATTGCATAGATGGGTGAATATACTGTGAAGCTCATGAAGCTTAAGCTGAAGGGTTTATCACATGCTTAGGTACTGCCAAGGCCCTTGCATGGCCCTAACAAGGGTCTCACGTGGTCATGTTTCTGTAACGTTTGCAAGAATAGGATAGTTTAACCGCAATCAATTAAGACTGATGTTTTCCTTCCATGACTTCCCTTCCATTTCTCCCGTCTCACTCCTGCTGTGTTGGGTAGCATTGGAATTTCTGCGAGTCATTTTTGGATCTATAATAACTGGAGGAATTTGAGTTGGGAATACATTTGGTTTAGGTTCAGTGGGATATATTTATGCTGTTCACAGTTACTTCCTGACAGAGTTAAGTAATTGCTAGCTGGCTTACTGTAGAAATGGTTTCCAGAAATATGCTTACTACTCACTGGGCCAACTCACCTGGAATTAGGTTGTGAAGCCTGCACTGCAATCCTAGTCTCTAATAAAACGGACTTCAAACCAACAAAGATGAAAAGAGACAAAGAAGGACATTACATAATGGTAAAAGGATCAATCCAACAAGCAGAGCTAACGATCCTAAATATATACGCACTCAACACAGGAGCACCCAGATACATAAAGCAAGTTCTTAATGACCTACAAGGAGACCTAGACTCCCACACAATAATAGTGGGAGACTTAAACACTCCACTGTCAATATCAGACAGATCAACGAGACAGAAACTTAACAAGGACATCCAGGCCTTGAACGCAGAGCTAGACCAAGCAGACCTAACAGACATCTATAGAACGCTCGACCCCAAAACCACAGAATATACATTCTTTTCAGCACCACATCGCACTTACTCTAAAATTGACCACATAATTGGAAGTAAGTCACTCCTCAGCCAATGCAAAAGAACGGAAATCATGCAGCCTGAATGTCCCCAAGTATGTGGGTCATGGAAGGAGAAACAAGGTCTGAGATATACAGAACCAGAAGTTAATCTGTAGAAAATCACTGCAAACATTTTGTATATGAAAAAAAAAAACTTGATAGAGATTATGATGGTTAATTTTATGTGTCAACTTGACTGGGCTTCACAGCAAAAGAAGTGCAAGGATGGAGCCGTGCCCACGGAATTCACTGGTCTTACCATGTTCCTCACCGTGCTGAAGCGGCTGGCTTCATAGAACATTGGAATGGTCCTTGGAAGACTCAGTTACAGCACCAGCTAAGTGGTAATATCTTGCAGGGCTGGGGCAAGGTTCTCCAGAAGGCTGGATATGCTCTGAATTAGGATCCAATATATGGTGCTATTTCTCCCCTAGCCAGGATTCATGGATCCAGGAATCAAGGGAGTAGAAATGGGAGTGGCACCACTCACCATCGCCCCTAGTGACCCACTAGCAAAATGTTTGCTTCCTGTTCTTGAGACTTTATGCTTTGCTGGCCTAGAGGTCTTAGTTCCAGAGGGAAGAATGCTGCCAGCAGAAGACAAAACAATGATTTCATTGAGCTGGAAGTTAGGACTGCCACCGCGCCACTGGGTCTTTTCATGCCTCTGAGTCAACAGCCTGAGAGAGGAGAAGGAAGTAATAGTCAATGATCAGTAGTTGTGCAGAGCCATGATGAAAAACTCAAATGCCCACAGGGGCCAGGCAATAAAGCAAGTAAAGGAAGGAGTTTGCAATGTTAAACTGATGGGCATATTATTTACTTATATAAATATATGCTTTCTTAAAAAAATACTTGGCTTCTTTGGTCTAGTTTTCATTCTCATGGGTGCAAGAACGATTTCTTGGCCTTACGGGATACATGACTCTGAAAGGGCAATGATCGTGGACTATGGATTCTCCGTGTTAGTGCTGGGGACTGGTGGGGACTGTGGTGAACCCGAGAATTATCCAGCTCTCGCTCAAGATGCCAGGTGCAAGTGGGCCTGGTATTATCAGACCTGATGTAAGAAGAGAGGCCATACAGCCTGATTTTCATGTGAACTCCTCATTTCTACATATCGTCAATGCATTTATTTATTTACTTTAAAAATAACATGTAGCCCAGAAGATATTTATCTATGAGTCAGATACAGAACCATGTTGGAGCTAGAATGAATGAGCTCAGTGAAAATAAACAATGAAACTAAAATCACAAAGAGGATGCTGATAAGCGTGTGTATTTAATATATGCCAAGTACTGTTCTAAACACCTTGCCTAATGAACTCATGTAGACTTCACTGCCACCCTATGTAGTTAGGTATTATTATTCCCTTTTATAAACTGTGGAAACTGAGGATCAGAGAGGCCCAAGATCATGTAGCTAGAAGTAGCGAAGCCAGAATTTACAACAAGCAGTAGAGTTCCAGAACTTGGATTCTTCCAGAAAAGACTTCTAGATTCCACACTCAGGAACAGGGGTTATTATCCTAGGGATTGAGGGTGGGTTTCAGGAGGCACATGGAATCCTGAAATTCTATATATGTTTTTATGTGAATACAAGAGTGTTTTTCTTAGAAAGGAAGCTTTCATAAAGTTCTTAAAGGGAGGCCAAGTACAGTGACTCATGCCTGTGATCCCAGCACTTTGGGAGGTCGAGGCAGGAGGATTGCTTGGGGCCTGGAGTTCAACCAACCTTGGCAACATAGCAAGACCCTATTTCTAAAAATTTAGCCAGATATGGTGGCACATGCTTGTTGTCCCAGCTACTTGGGAGGCTGAGGTGGGAGGATCACTTGAGCCCAGGAGTTTGAGGAGGTTACAGTAAGCTGCAATCATGCAGTGCATTCCAGCCTGGGAGAAAGAGAGAGACCCTGTCTAAAAAAAAACCAATACATACACAAACACACACACACAAATATATACATATATATGTGCTATAGTCAGTCAGTTCTCTTATGGTTGCAAAGGACACAAAACTCATGCCGCAGAGATTTCACACAAACACACACACTGTCTCCATCCATCTGTTGTTCCATTTTTTGTTGCAGACCATTCTCCAATTCTCTCTTCCTGCTGTTAAGAAGACTGCACCAGCTCTGGCCCAATATCAAGCTAGGCTCTATTTGAAAGGAATATGTCACATCTCAGAAATGTTTGCAAAAGTCCCCTTGCATCTCATTGGCCCAAACTGAATGACATACTCAGACTTAAACCAACTGCTTATGATCAAGGGAAAGCGATGATCTAACTGGCCAATTCTGAATCACATGTTCATATCTGGAGCCAATCAATACCATCCCAACCACATGGCTTAGAAACAGGTAAGGGTCCTTTAAGGGAGGTATGAAAGAGCCACAGATACACACACCTTAGATAGTTACTGGTGGAGGATTATCTACTATGCCTTGGAGAATCTAAATGGGACTTACCTAAAGAAATTCATGTTTGAAACCACTGCAAAAGCGGCAAGTTCCATATCATTTTTTTTTCTGACTGGGAGGACCTTACCCCAGGGTCTTCTAGGAGTTATTGGTCAGATGGTGACTTGATTGCTGCTCTCTGAATAGAGCTTTCACATCCCAGATGACTCTTCTATCTCTGCAGAGCTCCCACATCTGTTCCTTCATTTGATCTAAATTTAACAGCACTCCTGTGAGTCAGAGAAGTGAAGTAACTTGCTTAGAGTCACACAGCTCAGCCAAATTTCCTGCCTCCCAGCTTACAAACACAGCAGTGGGTCCGCCCATCTTGATCCCGGGACACTGACAAGAAATAACTTGGGGAAGTTAGGTAGGGTAGAGGCAGAAGTCCAGACAATTAAACATGAAGGATGATGAAGGCAAAAGATGAACCGGCCAGCCATGGTCTCCGGATGCATAAGCTCCAAGTGTGGAGGAGACCCGGACAGAAAAGCAGACTGTTCTCTGTGTTTATCTGTAAGCACGGGTAAGTACAGAGCCTTCTGGGAGAGCCCACTGATTTTGGTGGAAACAGTCTTCTTCAAGTGAAGACGGGAGGGAGCGAGCCTGCATCTTTAAGGATCACACAATCCCATTTTAATTATTAACTTGCTGCATTATTAACCGACCAGCTCTGTGAGGCAGAAAACCAAGGGTCAGAACTCCAGGGCAACGTTTCATTCCTGGTGCCGCCTCCAGTCCAGTCGTTCCCAGCTCTTGTCGGGGCCCTTTCAGAACTTGATGAATGACAGCAAAACTTCAGAAAAGTGCACGATTTGTCTGCAATTTCAGGATTTGGCTAAGAATACAGCTGCAGGTATTTCCTGCCAGTGTCTTGTGGGGCTTCCCACATCAGGTCTCATGTGGTCCCAGGTCCCCTATATTTATTTATTTAGTGTTTTTCTGAGACTGAGTCTCATTCTGTCGCTGGGCCAGAGTGCAGTGGTGTGATCTAGGCTCACCGCAACCTCTGCCTTGCGGGTTCAAGTAATTCTTCTGCCTCAGCCTCCTGAGTGGCTGGGACTACAGGTGTGCGCCCCCATGCCCAGCTAATTTTTGTATTTTTAGTAGAGATGGGGTTTCACCATGTTGGCCAGGATGGTCTCGATCTCTTGACCTTGTGATCCGCCCACCTCGGCCTCCCAAAGTACTGGGATTACAGGCCTGAGCCACCACGCTCAGCTGGTCCCCTATATTTCTTGGTCTCTTTCTGAGTAATGGTAACTCCTAAAGGTGAATGCAGGGAGAGGAGGAAAGGAAAGGGATGAGGAAGTAGGACGTTAACAGCACAGGCCTGAGTTATTTGAAGAAGAGAGAAAAACAAAGTTCTGTTTGCTGAATTGCCTTTCACTAGGCACTGGTCAACCAGAACTCTAAGCAGACAGTCCCGTGGATGAATGCGCATGCTTGCGTGCCTTCGTTTCCAAACTTCAGCCATGCAGAGACCACCTCCAGGCCTTTTGTTTCATTTCACCTGCATTGTGACTGTTTTCCTTTAAAGCAATACACTTACACTTAAATTTCTTTTAAAGGGAAACTTTTTATTACTGCCAGAAACATATCGAGTTGCAAGTGTTATCTGAAAGAGATTAAACACTCAGAAAACAAAACAATAGTATTAAATCCTAGCTAGCCTTCACAACTGTCCTTCACTCTGAGCCCAGAGATGTACTTTCTATTTAAACAACAAAGAAAGGCAGGGTGTGGGGAGTGTGGAGGTGTCAGGGGATGAGAATAGCAGGGAAAAGAGATGTTAGACACCAAACCGAGACTTTTTTTTTTGAGAGGGAGTCTAGCTCTGTCCCCCAGGCTGGAGTGCAGTGGCACAATCCCAGCTGACTGCAACCTCTGCCTTCTGGGTTCAAGTAATTCTCCCTGCCTCAGCCTCCCAAGTAGCTGGGATTACAGGTACCCACCACTATGCCTGGCTATTTTTTTTTTTTTTTTTTGCATTTTTAGAGAGATGGGATTTCACCATGTTGGCCAAGCTGGTCTCGAACTCCTGACCTCAGGTGATCAACCCGCTTTGGCCTCCCAAAGTGCTGGGATTACAGGCATGAGGCACCGCATTCAGCCTTTTCTTTATTTTTGAGACAGAGTCTCACCACGCTGCCCATGTTGGAGTGCAATGGTGCGATTACAGCTCACTGTAGCCTCCACCTCCTGGGTTCAAGCAATTCTCCTGCCTCAGCCTCCCAAGTAACTGGGACTGTAGACGTGTGCCATCATACCCAGCTAATTACTATTACTTTTTAAATTTGTAGCTGCAAGATCTCACTATGTTACCAAGGTTGGTTTCAAACTCCTGGAATCCAGTGATCCTCCCATTCCAGCCTCCCCAAAATGTTGGGATTATAGGAGTGAGTCACCTCACCCAGCAATGAGACTCTTGATGTTATCAGGACTGAAATGATTGAAAGAAGATTGTCACTTTCTCACCAAATGCTTCACTCTTACTTCATTCTCCACACAATAGGGAAAGATTGTGATTTATTTAAGAAATATTTATTGAGTTGTCTACTAAGTGTTCTTGGCCCTAGGGGAGGGGAGGGCATGGGGAATAGACATGGTCCTGCCCTTCTGGAGGGAATATTTTCATGGTGAAGGCAAACAACTAAGCGAAAAATAAATTAATCTCAAATGGGGTTGAGTACTGTTTAAAAAACTAACAGGGGTTACAATAGTGAGTTGTAGAGGCGTGGGAGGTGCGAGGGTGGACTTCACATGCTGGAGGCAAGATCAGGAGGTAGTTTGGTCCTCCAGTGAGTGAGACCAGTGTTTCCAATAGAAAAGTCATGTTCAGGGTCGGATTCTTAAGCAGTGGGAAAGTGGTTAGCAGCTGTAACCTGATATCCCAGGCATAATCTGAAGGACACTACAGAGACCTGCTCTTTGCCCCTGATTCAATCAGAAAGCAAAGCAGATGTTAGTATTAATAGTTTTCCAGTCCAGTGGCCAAGAGAAAACAAAATATGTCATACATGTGGTTATATTTAAAGGCAAGATTACAACACATGTTCAACAAACGTTCGATGTTGCTGGAGCAAGGGATTGTATTTGTAATCGCAGCTGATTAATCTAATTAACTGCAAAAGAAAACGCCTATTTTCAAGTTCAGCCAAAACCGTCCGAGTACACAGCACTTACAATGTTTTCCCCAATTCTTTTCTTGTAAGGTTGCAACCTGTCATGCTGTTTTTAAATGCCCAGGTCCTGGTGAGATGACATGAGGGTCTCCCTTTGCCGTCTGGACCTGATTGCCATAGAGGTAAAGGCTCCATATACCCGTAAGAAGTTAGATTCTAAAAAATAATAAATTGGTACCACTGCTTTTGATTGCAGTTGGTCATTTTCCGGATAGAGACTGTACAATCCACGAAGACACATAACACTCTTAGAAGTCACTGCTCCATGCTGTGCCCCTCATCCCTGCCTGGGAGCTCTATATCTCTACCTCCCACCTTACTAAGCAGTACCTCTGCCTTCACTCAGAGTGCTCAGGATGTGGGTGTAAGCCACGCAAAAAACAGTTCTTGAAATCTCAGGTTCAATACTGGCCTCCTAAGTCCTAGCGATTCCCAAAGGAGTGAGAGGTGGGAGGTGGCAAGGATGAAAGGCTGATTTTAGCTCTGCATTTGGGGCCTCTTGAATCATCTTTGTTTGATGGGAAACTGGAAAGACTGGGGGAGGATAACGGATTAAGCTCATTCCATTGAAAAGAGCTCACTCAGATATCAGGAAAAAGCCAGATGATAAAACTAGATTTACAAACCACAGGCGGTTTGCCTCCTCATCCGCTGCAGGCTGAAAGCTCTCCGGTAATGACATTTTAGGCTCCCTGAGGCAGAGGGGTTAGAGTATGGGCTTTGGACTCAGACAGCCGTGGGTTCAAATCCCAGCTCTACCACTTACTGCGTGTTAAACATGCATATGTTGCTTAACCCCTTCAGCTTCAGTTTTCCCGTCTGGGAAATGGATATGACACCACCTCCTTCTCAGAGTCGTGCTCAGGATAAGAGATGATGCTTATGAAAATGTCAAGGTCAGTGCCTGCGCTATAGTTTGCACCTGCCTTCAGTAAACAATAAGTTCTCGCTGCCACCCTCATCTTCTCCAGATTTTCCCTTTTCCCTCCCACTTTCCTCTGGAGACTGCCTGCACTCTAAGCTATCTCTATGATGTCATCTAACCCAGATTTTTCCAGTTCTTCCTTTGACCACATATTTTTCAGGGGCAAGTCTGGGTGACAGCCATCAGTCCAAGCTGTGGCCAAGGAAAGTGCTCTATCCCTGTCCAATGGGAATTCCCAAGTGGGTTCCATGTAACAATAACTAATGCTTGTGAGTGTTCCTTGAAGGAATAATAATAATAATAATAATAATTATTATTACTATTATTATTGAGACAGAGTCTCACCCTATTGCCCAGGCTGGAATGCAGTGGCAAGATGCTGGCTCACTGCAACCTCCGCCTCTCAGGTTCAAGCGATTCTTCTGCCTAAGCCTCCTGAGTAGCTGGGATTACAGGCGCCCACCCACTACCACATTCAGCCAATTTTTGTATTTTTAGTAGAGACAAGGTTTCACCATGTTGTTCAGTCTGACCTCAAGTGATCCGCCTGCCTCGGCCTCCCAAAGTGCTAGGATTACAGGTGTGACCCACCACACCTGGCGAGAATTATTCTATTTTGAATGGAATTCTGTGGTCACATTCATTTAGGAAATACTTAGAGATTCACAGTGCACATTCATATTAAGGGTTCTGAGAAATCCTATAGCAATAAACCCACTTAGCTTTGTTCATGTTAACTTTCCCACTTGATCTGACCTAGTCACATCCTATTATCCCTCCTCTTTTCTTGGAGTGCTTTCCTTTAAATCCTCTCAATTCATCTTCCCAAAGCCCTCTTACCCACTTTCACAGATGTGGAAATGGGGTTCAGAGAGGTGAAGTGACTTGCCCATGCTGGCTCAGCTGGATAGCATCAGAACCAGCTGCTTTCTTCCTGAGTCCAAGGCTCTTTTCTCTACATCTCAAGAAACAGCTAAATACATCCCTTTCTGGCTAAACAACCACAGAATCTATCGATCACTGCCTGGGCTCTTGGGATGACATCACCCAACAATTTCATTTTCCCAACAATGGGAAAACCAGAAAAGGGAAGTGATTTGTCCAAAAGTGACAGAAACAGAGGTGGCAGAGCCACAACTGGCACCCAGCCTACTAACCCCCAGGCCAGGCCACCTTCACGCTATGCCTGATGCTCACTTGTCTGGTTCAAACCCCTCAGTCATCTTCATCATGTAAATAAAAAACAGCTTCCTAGGCCAGGCGCAGTGGCTCACACCTGTAATCCCAGCACTTGAGGAGGCAAAAGTGGGTAGATCACCTGAGGTCAGGAGTTCGAGACCAGGCCGACCAACGTGGCAAAATCCCATCTCTACTAAAAAAAAATTACAAAATTAGCTGGGCATGGTGGTGGGCTCCTGTAATCCTAGCTACTCGGGAGGCTGAGGCAGGAGAATCACTTGAACCCAGAAGGTGGAGATTGCAGTGAGCCGAGATCATGCTATTCCACTCCAGCCTGGGCAGTAAGAGTGAAACTCTGTCTCAAAAAAAAAAAAGAAAAAAGAAAAAACAGCTTCCTTCCCTCTAATACTAGACTACACGGTCCAGTAGATCTGTGTGTGATAACAGAAATGTTCTATAGCTGTGCTATCCAATATGGTAACCACTAACTACATGTGGCTATTGCTCTCTTGAGATGTATCAGCCCAAATGAGGAAGCAAATTTTTTTTTTAAGATGGAGTTTCACTCTTGTTGCCTAGGCTGAAGTGCAATGGCGTGATCTCGACTTACTGCAACCTCCATCTCCTGGGTTCAAGCGATTCTCCTGCCTCAGCCTTCTGAGTAGCTGGGACTACAGGCACAGGCCACCATGCCCGGCTAATTTTGTATTTTTAGTAGAGACAGGGTTTCTCCATGTTGGTCAGACTGGTCTCGAACTCCTGACCTCAGTTGATCCGCCTGACTCGGCCTCCCAAAGTGCTGGGATTACAGATGTGAGCCACCACGCCCTGTTGGAAGTAAACTTTTTAAAATTTTTTTTTATTTTTAATTATTATTATTTTTTTTTAAAGATGAGGTTTCACCATGATGGCCAGGCTGGTCTTGAACTCCTGATCTCAGGTGATCCACCCACCTCGGCCTCCCGAAGTGCTAGGATTACAGGTGTGAGCCACCGCGCCCAGCTGGAAGTAAACTTTTAATGCTATTTAATTTTACTTAATGTACACTTGAATGGCCACATGCGGCTAATGTCTACCATATTGGACAGGGCAACTCTAGAGGTCAGAAATCAAGGCCAGGCACAGTGGCTCATGCCTGTAATCCCAGCATTTTGGGAGGCTGAGGTGGGAGGATTGCCTGAGCCTAGGAGTTCGAGACCAACCTAGGCAACACAGGGAGACCTCATCTGTACAAAAATAGCTGGGCATGGTGGCATGGACCTATAATCCCAGCACTGTGGGAGGCTGAAGTGGGAGGATCACTTGAGCCCAGGAGTTTGAGACCAGCCTGGGCAACATGGCCAAAACCCATCTCTATAACAAATTTAAAAGCTAGCTGGGCATGGTAGCCTGGGCCAGCAGTCCCAGTTACTCAGGAAGCCGAGGCAGGAAGATTGCTTGAAGTTGAAGCTGCAGTAAGCCATGATCATGCCACCACACCCCAGCCTGGGTGACAGGGCAAGACCTGTCTCAAAAAAGAAAATAAATCATAACACATTGAGTCTACTGAGACCCACTCAGTATAATTATCATATGAGTAGAAGATCCTCATAAGAACTGTTAAGGCTAAAGTGCCTGGGCCTTAATGGGGGCTAAACTCCCTTTCATCAGGGCACAACCTGAGATGTTTTTGCTCAAGTTACTTCTTCCTTCCCTGGCAGCATCCTACCCAGCTTCTAATCTAAGCTCAAATGCATCCTCCTTCAGGAAGATTTGCTGTTCTACCTTCTCCCCTCCAAGCAGAGTGAAGGGATTCTTCTTTGGAACTCCCACTCTCCTTTATTTATCTCCAGATGGATGAAAAAGGAAGAGGGTTTCTGTTTTGCTAAAAGCCCTCTGGTGAGCAAGTGGATGAAACAGGAGAGAGTGTGCCTGGGGCGGGGGTGGAGGGGGCAGTTGTGGCGGGGCAAATGCTAGGTAGCTTGAGAGACATAAAGAAGATGTAATCAGAGAAGAGGGGTGATAGGTGATTTAACCTTCTCCTCTACCTGCCCTACAACGTCTTTAGTGAAAGTAGACATTACAAACCACAGTGACGTGTGGATAAAACTCAGCATGTTAGGGAAGAAGAGCAAATCACATGCTTCACAATAAAAACCCTCAGTATCCTAGGAATAGAAGAGAACTTCCTCAACCAGATAAAGGGCATCTGTGAAAAACCCAGCGCTAACGTCATGCTTAATCATGAAAGACTGAAAGCCTTCCCCCTACAATCAGGAATGAGAAAAGGATGTCTACTACTGCCACTGCTATTCAACATTGTTCTGGAAAATTCTAGGCAGAACAAGTAGGCAAGAGAAAAGAAGAGGTATCCAGAATGGAAAGGAAGAAGTAAAATGGTCTCTGTTTGACGGTTGTCATGATCTTGTACATAGAAGATGATGAAGAATCTACCAAAAAACTGTTTGAATGACTAAATGAGTTTAGTATGGTTGCAGGATACAAGATCAATATGTAAAAAACAGTTGGGCCAGGCGCAGTGGCTCACGCCTGTAATCCCAGCATTTGGGGAGGCTGAGGTGAGAGGATCACGAGGTCAGGAGATCAGGACCATCCTGGCTAACACGGTGAAACCCTGTCTCTACTAAAAACACAAAAAATTAGCTGGTTGTGGTGGTACACGCCTGTAGTCCCGGCTACTTGAGAGCATGAGGCAGGAGGATCACTTCAACCTTGGAGGCAGAGGTTGCAGTAAGCTGAGATTGCCCCGCTGCACTCCAGCCTGTGTGACAGAACAAGACTCCATCTCAAAAAACAAACAAGCAAACAAAACCCAGTTGTAGTTCTTCTATATGTTGACAAGGAGAAAACTGAGAACGAGATTAAGAAAAATTCATTCATAAGAGCATCAAAAATAATAAAAAATAAGGCTATACATGGTGGCTCATGCCTGTAATCCCAGCACTATGGGAGGCTGAGGAAGGAGGATCACTTGAGCCCAGGAGTTTGAGACCACCTGGGCAATATGGCAAGACCCCATCTCTACAAAAATTTTTAAAAATTAGCCAGGTGTAGTGGCCATGCTGGCAGTCCTAGTTACTCAGGAGGCTGAGGTGGGAGGATCATTGAACTCAGGAATTTGAGGCTGCAGTGAGCTATTATCTGCCCACTGTACTCCAGCGTGTGTGTCAGAGAAACTTTGTCTCTAAATGAAAAAAATAAATAAATAAAAGAAAATGTTAAAAAAGAATGAAATACCTAGGAATACATTTAACCAAAGAAGTATGAGACTTTACACTGAACAACCATACAAACTTGTTGAAAGAAACTAAAGACCTAAATAAATGGAAAGACATCCTATGTTTATAGATGGGAAGGTTTAATATTGTTAAGATGGCAAAATTCAAATCAATCTACAGATTCAATGCTGCTGTCAAAACACCAGCTAACTCCTTTGCAGAAATTAACAAACCAATCTGAAATTCATATGGAAATTCAAAAGAATCAGAACAGTTAATCTTTAAAAAGAACAAAGTTGGAGGGCTCATACTTCCTGAGTACTAAAACTTAGTACAAAGCTATAGTAATCAGATAGGATGGAATTGACATAAGGACAGATATAGCACTGGACTAGGCTTGACAGTCTAGAAATAAACCTTCACATTTCTGATCAATTGATTTTCTCCAAGGGAGCCAACACAATTCAGTTTTAAAAATGGTGGTAGGACAATGGGGTAGCTACATTCAAAAGACTGAAGTGAGACCCTTAACTCACACCATAAACAAAAACCAGTTCAAAATGGATCAAAGATCTAAACGCAACTGTTAAAACTAGAAAACTCTTGGAAGAAAACACAGGTCTTCATGACCTTGGATTAGGCAATGGATTCTCAGATACGACACCCAAAGCATAAGTGACAAAAACCAAAAAAGAAAAACCGGATTTTATTTTTTAAGAGATGGGGTCTTGTTATGTTGCCCAGGCTGCACTTGAAATCCCAGGTTCAAGGGATCCTCCTACCTCAGCCTCCTGAGTAGCTGGGACTACAAACATATACCGCCATGCCCAGCTAAACTGGACTTTAACATGGAAAACTTTTGTGCTTCAAAGACATCAAGAAAGTGAAGACAACCCACAGAATGAGAGCAAATTTTCGCAAATTGTGTATCTGATAAGAGACTTGTACCTAGAATCATATGCTTCACAATAAAGATTACCACTCAATAATAAAAAGACGAATAACCCAATTAAAAATAGCCAAAGAATCTGAATAGACATTTCTCCAAAGAAGACAAACAAATGGCCGATCAGCACATGAAAAGATGGTCAGCATCATTTGCCATCAGGGAAAAGCAAATCCAAACCATGATGAGACACCACTTCACACCCACCAGGGTGGCTATAATAAAAAAGACAGATCGTAATAACTGCTGGCAAGGATGTAGTGAAATTCGAACCATCATCACACATTGCTGGTGGGAATGCAAAGTAGTGCAGAGCTTTGAAAAACTGGCAGTTTCTCAAAAACTTTAGAGTTGCCATATGACTCAGCAACTTCCCTCGTAGGTATATAGAAGAGAAATGAAAACATATGTCTACACAAAAACTTGTACATGAATGTTCACAGCCGTATTACTCATAATAGCCAAGAGCAGAAACCACCCAAATGGTCAACTGATGAATGAATAAATAAACCGTGCTGTATATATACGATGAAACATTCTTTGTCAATAATGAAGAACTGATCCCTGCTGCAACATGGGTGAACCTAAAAACATTATGCTAAGTGAAAGAAGTCAGATTCTAAAGGTCCATGATTCCATTATAAATGGCATTCCATATGTGGAATTCCACATATGGAATGTCTAGAATAGGAACATTTCCTTTCTATAGAGACAGAGAGGAAATTAGTACTTGCCAGGAGAGAATGGGGAGACTGGTGGGTGATGGCTAAGAAGGTGGCTGTGTTTCTTTTTGGGGTAATGAAATGGTCTGAAATTGATTGTAGTGATTGATGTACAACTCTGAATATAATGAAAGCCACTGACTTGCACATTTTAAATTGGTGACTTGTATGGTATATGAGTTACATCTCAATAAAGCTGGTTTTCTTTCCTTTCTTTCTTTCTTTCTCTCTCTCCCTCTCTTTCTTTCTTTCTTGACAGTGTCTCACTCTGTTGCCCAGGCTGGAGTACAGTGGTGTGATTATAGCCTACTGTAGCCTTGAACTCCTGGGCTCAAGCAATCCTCCCACCTCAGCCTCCCAAGTAGCTGAGATTATAGGCATGTGCCGCCATGCCCAGCTAATTTTATTTATTTTTTGTAGAGATGAGGACTTGCTATATTGCCCAGGTCAAACTTTTTGGCTCAAGTAATGCTCTTGCCTTGGCTTCCCAAATTGCTGGAATTACAGGCATGAGCTACCACACCTGACCAATAAAGCTTTAAAAAAACAAACAAACAAAAAACCTTGCATATGGGTACACACAACATATCATTTATATGAAAATACTGAAATATGCAAACAATGCTATCGTTTAGGAACACATACAAGTGCAGCGAAGGCATAAAGACACACACGTGAATTAGAAAAGCACAAATTTGGGGCGGTAGATACAAGCCCTGGAGAGGATGTTTAGTTAGTGCATGAGGGAGTCATAGGCCGCTTCAACTATAATTGTAACAGTTCCTTTCTTTTTTCTTTTCTTATTGGTGGGGGGTCAGAGCCTCACTCTGTTGCCCAGGCTGGAGCGCAGTGAGTGGCGTGATCTTGGCTCACTATAAGCTCTGCCTCCTGGGTTCAGGCGATTCTCGTGCCTCAGCCTCCCAAGTAGCCAAGATCACAGGTGTGTCCCACCACACCTGGCTAATTTTTTTTTTTTTTTTTTGAGATGGAGTTTCCCTCCTGTTGCCTAGGCTGGAGTGCAGTGGCGCAATCTCGGCTCACTGCAACCTCTGCCTCCCGGGTTCAAGCAATTCTTCTGTCTCAGCCTCCCAAGTAGCTGGGATTACACGCATGAGCCACTACACCATGTTGGCCAGGCTGGTCTCAAACTTCTGATCTCAAAGTATCCACCTGCCTCGACCTCCCAAAGTGCTGGGATTATAGGCGTGAGCCACCACACCCGGCTGTAACATTTCATGCTTAAGCTTGGCAGTAGAACATGGTATTATCTCACATAGCTTTTTCGTTTGCTTGAAATTCTTTGTGGACTAATTTACCAGGCATTCTCCAATGCTGCAGAAACTGGACATGTATATTTGATGGATGAGTTGGGGGATTGGCCTAGGGAGGCTCTGGACTAGAAGAGCCGGTCCCTTTCAGGCTCCCCACACTCAATAAACATCTCCTGTGTTGAATCCAGCAATCTCTGGGACCATCTCCAGAGCATTTTTTCTTATAGTTGGTGTTCTGCAGAAAATAGTCTGGGCTTTACAACCATTCAGACAGCTCTGGTTTGAGTCCCCACTCTGGCCTTGTTACCAGCACGGCCTCTTGCCAATTACTTAATGCCTCTGGGCTTTACTTTCCCATCTGCTAAATGGGAATAATACCACTTACTCCTCGAAGCTAGGGATGATGGAACGCAGAAGCCCTTGCAAGGTGTCTGGCTTCCACTACCTGATGAGGACGAGGCTCTCGTGTGAGCTCCACTCACCTCTCTGCTGAATCTTTCTGGATGATGCAGGTTGTACTGGACCCTACATTCCTTTGCACAGTGTGTGACTGGCCATCAATCAATATTCCTTGAGTAGACCTGACTAAGAACGTCAGCTTCCGGTCCGGGTGCGTTGACTCCCACCTGTAATCTCAGCACTTTGGGAGGCTGAGGTGGGCAGATCACGAGGTCAGGAGTTTGAGATCAGCCTGACCAACTTGGTAAAACACTGTTTTTACTGAAAAAGCACAAAAATTAGCTGGGCATGGTGGCGTGTGCTTGTAATCCCAGCTACTCAGGAGGCTGAGGTAGGAGAATCGCTTGAACCCGGGAGGCGGAGGTTGCAGTGAGCCAAGATCGAGCCTCTGCACTCCAGCCTGGAAACACAGCAAGACTCTGTCTCAAAAAACAAAACAAAACAAAAAAACCCCTCAACTTCCTTCCTCCTTCCTTCCTCCCTCCCTTCCTTACTACTTTGAAAAGCAAAGGGAACCAAAGGCCTCTGAAGACAGCTCCCTTCATTCCTTATAAAAACAAAGAAATATAGAAATAAGCTGTCTCTGTCATTCTCCATGGATCGTTTTGTATTCCCAGCTGCTGTTCATC
Organism: Alouatta palliata; assembly: GCA_004027835.1. Lineage (NCBI taxonomy): Eukaryota > Metazoa > Chordata > Mammalia > Primates > Atelidae > Alouatta > Alouatta palliata. The sequence continues at coordinate 17,436 of PVKV010015047.1, forward strand.
AGTTCTTGGAGGCTCACAGGGCAGGGTCAGCTCCCAGCGGTCAAAGAATGGGATGATGGTGTGTGAGAATGTAGCCTTCCCACTTCGGTCATGAAGGCCCCTCCAGTCATGCAGGCTCCTTCAGCCTTCCTGGAGCACAGAGAGTTGGATGCCATGGCCCAGGCCCTTGGCAGTGAGATTTAGCCCCGTTGACTGCAGCCCAGCACCGGGGAGAGAACCGGGCCTCAGAAACAGGGCCTGAGATCCAGGTGGACAGGTGGGAGCTGGGTCTATGCTGGTAGCTGGCCGGGGTAGATGGAAACACCGGCTGTCCAGAAGAGCTTCTGGAGAAAGCTGTGATCGAGGTAATTCCGGTGACTGAACAGAACCCAGGAAGCGTATTCTCTGAGCTTTGGGCCTTGAAGCTTCCTCCTCCAAATGTCAGCTGCAGCAGAGTTCAGCTCTTGGCCATTCCTTCACTCCCTCTGGGACTTGACTGGTTTGTTTTGGGAGGGCTGCACTTCCTGTGTCTGGCTTAGGTCTCAATGCCATCTGAAGTCTTTGTGGCCAATGGGAAAGGGAGCAGGGAGACAGAGCCCCATGGGGCCCTGCGGGCTGTCCCTTGGCCAGTGGGGAGAACCTGATCATGGTGCCCCTGAATAGCCCCAAGGAGGTCAGAGCATAGGCCTTCTGGATGCCACTTCTGCCCGACCCACAATAACCCCACTGTGACTCGCTGGGGTCGCAACTTAGCCGAAAAATGGTGCATCATTCTAGCTTCACCCGTGGACCTTTGGGATTCCCTGAGGCCCCATCTGTCCAGGGCCTGACCCTGATTAGCCTGTGGTCCTTCAGGCCTAGGGCTTGGCATCATGGAATAGGATTGGTGGTTTTGGGAACCAAGGGAAAAGTGACAGTCCATTCTCTCCATCCTGGTTATTTGTCTGAGGTCCAGCTAGGCCATTCTACCATCCACCCAGATGAAGGTACTAGAGAAATCAAGGTCCAGGGCTGCTACCAAGCCTTCTGGCTTCTCTGAGGAGCTCCTGGGGCTTATGGCTTGCCACCCACAGCCCCTGCCTTCCTCCCACCCATTCTCCATTCTGCTGCCCAACCACCCATCGAACCCTCGAGTGGAATGTGTCACAAGCATGCATTAGGGACCCTGCTTGGCCCTCCAGAGCCTGAAGGCCCACACATGGGTTTTTGCTTGTCCTGCATTGAGATTTTTTAAAAATCTCGAAGTTGACCATAAAAAAGAAAAGTAGCTTTCCAGCTTGAAACACCTATTCCTGCATAACTACAGCTGGCTAGAGCTAGTGCAAAGCTTCCTTAGGCAGGTAGTTAGGGAACAGTCCTCACCATTCCTATTGTCTCACATCCAGCCTCCTTCCCTCATGAAATGCAATGCCCAGTGCCTGCATACTTTTGAGTTTCCCCGCTCTAGTCTCCAGGAAAAGGCTTGTAGCATGCAGGGAGGGAAGAAAGAAGGAAAAAAGTGTAGAGGAAGGAAGGAAGGAAGGAAGGGAGGGAGGGATGGAGGGAGGGAAGGAGGGAGGGAGGAAGGAAAGAAGAAACAAAGGAAAGAAGGGAGGGAGGGAGAGAGGGAGAGAGAGGGAAGAAGGAAGGAAGGAAAGGAAGAAACAAAGGAAAGAAGGGAGGGAGGGAGAGAGGGAGGAAGGAAGGAAGAAAAAGAAAGGAAGAAAGGAAGGGAGGAAGAAACAAAGGAAAGAAGGGAGGGAGGAAGCAAGGGAGAGAGAGGGAGGAAGGAAAGAAGGCAGGAAAGAACGGAGAGAGGGAGGGAGGGAGGGAAGAAGGAAGGGAGGAAGGAAGGAGAGAGGGAGGGAGAGAGGGAGGGAAGAAGGGAAGGAAAGGAGGAAGGAAGGAAGGAAGGAGGGAGGAAGGAAGGAGGGAGGGAGAGAGGAAGGAAGGAAGGAAGTCCCCAGTTCTGTTGCTGAATGCAGAGGGGTTCAAGCAGTGATCTTCCCGCCAGGACCTAGGTGCATGTTCTGCAGAGCAGGCTGGGAGACGCCACCATCAGGGAAACCGCCATTGCAATGCTGTGGCCCTGGGAACAGCAAACTGGGGGCTGTTCTCTGATTTCCAAACCGCGGCAGGGAAGAGCACTGTGAGCCTGCGGGGGTGGAGGGTGGAGAGAGACAAGAAAGCAGGAGCAGAGGGAAGTGGAAGGGGCAGAGGCGTGCTGCTTAGCAACCGCGGAAGAAAATGTAGAGAAGTGACAGGACCATTTCTTCCAGTGCCTCAAAGGGAGGATTAAGAAAAAAATACAAAAAACCTCGTCACACGCCTACGCTTGCTCATCTTGTTGTGGCGGCTCTCGGAGTGTTGGCTGGAATTCACAGGGCTCCTCTGCAAGGGAGGGCCATTGTGAAGGATGCCTAGCCAGACACGTGTGATGTGGGAAAAGCTACAAAGAACTATGTCCTCAATAGCTCAAGGGGGACCATCCTCGCGGCCCCTCAAGGGGAAGGAGAGAAGCCCTGCCGGAAAGATGTAAGGACATAGCCTCACCTGTCTCATCTTTTCTCTCTCACTTCCTCCTAAGTCTACCAACATCTAGAGAAAGGTGTCAGAGGATTTTCCTTTTCTCCATCTTTCCCCAGAAACTCACGAGCAGCCCCAACCCCGTTCCTTCCTCCCCACTGAGAATTCTCTGTTGCTTTTCTTTCTTAATTTGATTTTCTCTGGCTCAGAATCGAGATCAAAAGAGAAAATTCTTTCCAGCCTTTTAGGAATAATTCCCAGAATCTCCCCTTGGAAATGCATACATAATTACCATAATTATTTTAAAAGAAATCTTCCGTGTTCTTTTATCTGCCTCTTTTTCATCTCTCCTGCAGGCTTGGGGAGGAGGATGGGAGAGGGAGACAGCATCAAGAGTGTCTTTGTGGTTGCTGGTTGACCAGTATAAACGGTATTTGCACAGCTAGGGTGGCGGACTCACCAATACATGAGAGAATTGTCAGTGACGCAGGTAATTAACATGAAATGTACCCCTCCAGCTTCAACACAGCGGAATCACCTAGCAGAAGTTATTCTCTTTCTAATTTGTTTTAATTTCACCGACTCTCAGGTTGGTGCTAGCCTAGGTCATTAACATCTCCCGGACACCTGCTAACCTTGTATTTTTTTTTTCTAATGGAGTCTTGCTCTGTCGCCCAGGATGGAGTCCAGTGGTGCCATCTTGGCTCACTGCAACCTCTGCCTCCTGGGTTCAAGCGATTCTCCTACCTCAGTCTCCCAAGTAGTTGGGATTACAGGTGCCCACCACTTTGCCCGAATAATTTTTGTATTTTTAGTAGACACAAAATTTACTACTATTTTTAGTAGAGTTGGAACAAGGATATAATGCCTCATGGCAGGGGCCTGAAAAAGCACCCAGATTGCCAGTCCGAGCTAGGGGAAGGCTCCGGTCTGAGGACAGCAGGTCCAGTTGGTCAGCAGATGGCACCGAGGGAACTTTGGATGAGAGTTGTTGGAGCCGCCGGCCTGGTTTTGCAGCCTGTTTGAAGCCCATCTCTTCCCTGGGATTACAGAAATCAATTCATCAGCGTTTACCATGGGGCACAAGGCCGAAGAGTGTGGACGGCTGCAGAAATCACCTTTACTTTTGGCGGCCAAACCTGATTTTCCTCTGGGCAATCATTATTCACTACTCTCAGATCTGGGTTTGAGCAGACTGGACCCGCCTCAGGCCGTCCTGGCCTGTCTTCATTCCTCTGCGTCCAGAGATAGGTTCTAGATGGGTAGTGAGATGCAAAGAGGATTTTGCTGGGAATGCTGGAGCTGGCTCTTTCCCACTGGCTTTGAATCCAAGAAGAGGAGATGCTGGAACCCCTGTAGCCCCTATGAGGCGGGCACTCAGAGCAGAGAATGGAACCGAGAAACCCAATCCTGATGGTATCAGTTCCATCCTGGATCCAGCTGTGCCTGAAGCTAGGCTCTACCCTTGGCCACCTTTGGGGCTGCCCGCCAAGCCAATCAATTTCCCTTTCATGTAATCCAGTGAGGATCAGTGTTTCGGTCACTTGCAACCACAAGCGTCTTAACTGATGAAATGGCTCGTTGCAAATCCTTGGCCACCGAGAGAGAAATAACTCAAAGGGTGTGTGCCGTGGACCAGGGTGAGGGACGTTGTCGCATATCCATACACCAACATAGGAAAAGCTATCCTTGTCACAGTAAGTGCCAACGTTTAGATGATCATGTACCAGGCACAGGCCAAGTGCCTGGCATGCAATGGTTTATTTAATCCTACATAGGTATATTCTGATCACCATTTTAAACATTAGAAAACTGAGGCTCAGTCCAGGCGCGGTGGCTCACGCCTGTAATCCCAGCACTTTGGGAGGCCAAGGGGGGGCGGATCACCTGAGGTTGGGAGTTCCAGACCAGCCTGTCCAACATGGAGAAACCCTATCTCTAAAAATACAAAAAAATTAGCCAGGCGTGTTGGCGCATGCCTGTAATCTCAGCTACTCGGGAGGCTGAGGCAGGAGAATCGCTTGAACCCAGGAGGCAGAGGTTGCAGTGAGCCAAGATCATGCCATTGTACTCCAGCCTGGGCAAACAAGCGGGAAACTCATTCTCAAAAAAAAAAAAAAAAAAAAAAAGAAAGAAAAGAAAAGAAAAAACTGAGGCTCAGAGATCCTCTGTGGATCTCAGTGGCAGAGCTGGGGCAGGTTTCTTGACACTGTGTAGTCCCAGCCGCCCTTCTGTAGTAAGTAAGTAGGTTGCTCACTGGCAAATACAAAACATGGACACTGTGTGATTGGGAAAGGACAAAGGGGACAGAGAGGTATGGCTGTCAGGAGACACATGATGATACTTGTATCTCAGGTGATGCGAACGCCACTCCCAGGTGCTGCATGTACCCAGCCTGCATGGCCGTCCACAAGCCCTGCACAGAGAGAATCAAACTCTTTTTACTCCTGATCAAAGACAGAAAGGCAGAAAAGGCCCCGGCTTTAGATCAGAACATATTAGCGCTAATGAACCAGTGATTTGGGGAAAACTGTTTCACCTTTCCAGGCCCCACTGCTTTTCCCATTTGGGAAATGGGGAGACCCTGGCCCTTGCCTTACTCACCTCACTGAGCTCCTGGAGCATCAGATGTGAAAGGTGATTTGCAGAATAAAAAGAGAGGCTACGGGATGGAGGGGATCGATCCCTTGACTTGCCAGTGGTGAAAGAGCAGGTATAGACAGATGGACGTAAACCAACAACCTACACATCCCCCTCCCGGCCAGGGGCTGGGAAGAGGCAGTCCAAGCAGTGACCCGAAAGGAACCTTTCTGTCCCTGAAGTGGAGAGAGATAACTGTGAAGCCAGAGAAGCAAGCGCTGCTGCTACAGGCGCTTGGGAGTTTATTTTTACCCTGTTATCTCTATCCTGAAATGTCAGGCTTGGAGCCGCCTCTGTCTCTCTCTGTCTCTCCAGCCTCCACCCCAATGTGGCAACACAGCCTGGAAACAGGCCCCCTCTCCTCCTCTGCTTCCTCTGCCTTTCCATGAGAGTCACAGTGCTATGGTGACAGGAGGCATGGAAACGCTGAAATAGAGAAGTGGGAGGCGAGACCATTTATTTGAGTCCTAGAACAGGCTTACTTCCTCCTAGAAACTGAAGGTGCAGAGGAGGCCTTCAGTGCTGTTGGGTACCTATTGCAATGTTTGTATCATATGGGCTCTTTATGCAGCAAGGAAACCCCACTCACACCTGCTTATATAATAAAGAGCATTTAACTAGTGGAGCAATAAAAATTTCTGCAGTAGGTCTGACTTCAGGTGAGGTTTGATCCTGGGGCTGCATGGTGTCACAAGGACACAGCGTTCTCCATCTCTCACTCGACCTTCTGTGGTGTTGGCTTCACCTTCAGGGACCATGCAGTTCTCCCCCCACAGCCCTGAACAGTTCCAGAATCTTCCCCATAGTCACATATGCCTGCAGTGGTTCTAAACTTTGCATCTCCATACTGATGGCTTCCATGGAAAAAGAGAAAGCTTCTTCTTTTTTTTTTTGCCAGAAGCCTCTAGACAATGTTTTCTTGAGTTTCATTGGCTCTGACTTGGTTCTGTGCCCATCCCAGAGTCAATCACTTTGGTACAGGTACAGGACGTGAAAAATGTTTCTGACTGGCTTCAGCCAAATCATATTCCCAAGAAGAGGGGCACAGTGGTTTCTTGAAGGACACATAGAGCATTGTCCCCAAAAGGCAAGAAATATGCTGAGCCACAAGCAGGGGCCTATTACATGGTTTATTCACTTTGCAGTTTTACCCTCTTCTACCCAGGAAAGCCTCTGAGATTAGAAATTTTTTTTTTCTTTGACAGAGTCTTGCTCTATTGCCCAGGCTGGACTGCAGTGATAAGATCTCCAATCTCTGGTCACTGCAACCTCCACCTCCCAGGTTCAAGTGATTCTTGTGTCTCAGCCTCCCGAGTAGCTGGGACTACAGGCATATGCCACCACTCCCAGCTACTTTTAGTAAAACAGAGTTTTATCACATTGCCCAGGCTGGTCCTGAACTCCTGAGCTCAGGCAATCTGCCTGCCTCAGCCTCCTAAAGTGCCAGGATTACAGGTGTGAGCCGCCATGCCTGGCTTCTTCTTTTTTTTTTTTTGAAACAGGGTCTCACTCTGTCACCCAGCCTCAACCTCCCAGGCTCAAGAAACAGGGCAATATAAATTTATTATTTTCTTTTTTTCTTTTTCTTTCTCTCTTTTTCTCTCTCTTTCTTTTCTTCTTCCTCCTTCCTTCTCTTCCTTCTTCTTTCTCTGCTTTCTTCCCTCTCCTTCCTCCTTCCTTTTCTCCTTCTCCTCCTCCTTTTTCTTCTTTTTTGAGACAAGGCCTTGCTCTGTGTCCCAGGCTGGAGTGCAGTGGTGTGATCATAGCTCACTGCAGCCTCAAACTCCTGGGCTCAAGTGATCCTCCTGCCTCAGCCTCCTCAGTAGCTGGAAGTATAGGTGTGCAACATCGTGCTCAGCTAATTTTTAAATTTTTTTGTAGAGGGTCTCGCTATGTTGCCCATGCTGGTCTTGAACTCCTGGCCTCAAGAGATTCTCCTGCCTTGGCCTCCCAAAGTACCGGGATTACAGGCAAGAGCCACTGTGCCTAGCCAATTTGTTTTCTTTCCATCTGTAGGTTTATCTGGGGCTCTGAGTGCAAAGAATCCCATGTCTATGACGCCCAAAATTTCACTGAGGCTACAGAATCTCCCCAAGGTAGATCAATAGGTTCAGGCTGAAGTGTCATATTTTCACCTGCCAAAAGCTTCCTCTGCATTCAAAATAAAATTCACACTCTACACCTGGACTGCCCATGACTCACCCTCCCGCTGAGATGTAGCCACACTCATTTCTTGTTATTTTATTTCTTTTTTTTTTTTTGAGAGTGAGTCTTGCTCTGTCGCCCATGCTGGAGTGCAGTGGTGCCATCTTGGCTCACTGCAACCTCCACCTCCTGGGTTCAAGTGATTCTTCTGCCTCAGTCTCCCGAGTAGCTGGATTACAGACACCTACCATCATGCTGGCTAATTTTTGTATTTTTAGCAGAGACAGGGTTTCGCCATGTTGGCCAGGCTGGTCTTGAACTCCTGACCTCAAATGATCCTCCTGCCTCGGCCTCCCAAAGTGCTGGGATTACAGGCTTGAGCCACTGCATCCAGCCTTCTTGTTATTTCTTCAGCCAATCTGCTGCATGCCTCATTGCCTTCCACTTCCTGTTTCCCTGTGTCTAATGCTCTTCCACTTCCTGTTTCCCTATGTCTAATGCTCTTCCACTTCCTGTTTCCCTGTGTCTAATGCTCTTCCACTTCCTGTTTCCCTGCATCTAATGCTCTTCCTTTAAATCTTTGCACAGCTGCTCAAATGCCACGCTCTCTGAGAGGTCTCTGACCAGTCTAGCACAAAAAAAACACCTGAAATTATTGTGTTTGTTGATGGTTTGAGTATCTCTCTCCTTTCTCTAGACTGTAAGCTCTATGAGGCAAGCATTGTGCTTATCTTATTCACCAGGTTTCTGGTTTTGTGTCTGGCCCATTGTAGGTACTCAAATATTTGTTGAATAAATGAATGAAAATTCTTTTTTTTTTTTTTTTGAAATGGGGTCTCTCTCTGTGACACAGGCTGGAGTGCAGTGGTGCAAACCTGACTCACTGGAACCTCCACCTCCTGGGCTCGGGCTCTCCCCCTACCTCAGCCTCTGGAGTAGCTGGGACTACAAGCACATGCCACCATGCCCAGCTATTTTTTTTTTTTTGGTAGAGACAGGGTCTCACTGTGTTACTCAGGCTGGTTTGAACCCCTGGGCTCAAGTGATCCTCTTGCTTCGGTCTCCCAAAGTGTTAAGATTACAGTCATGAGCCACCATGTCTGGCTGAAAACTCTTTTCTGAATATCCTTGTAAACTTTTTCAGGGCAGGGCAATTTCTTACATTTTTCTTGGCTTTTACTTGGTGCCTACAAAATGCTGGGCATAAAAGAGAAAAATACAGTAATTTTTTTCAAATAAACTAAAACTGCTGTAGGGATTGGCTCAAAGTCACCCCTACATTACAGAAAGATGCTACATGATGCTAACTGTTTCTCTGAGGAGTTTCCTTTGCAAAGCCATCACATGTGAACATTTGAGATGCTCCCCATGTCTGCGTGAAACTGCAGAGGGGAACGTGGGGCCATCTTTCTATCCTGGTCTCTGAGTGTGGTGATAGAGCCCCCATGTACAGGCAGTCTGAAAATGACATCATGGGATGATGCTCTTGTTTGCTCCTTAACCCAATGAGGTGGAATGAGAAGAGTGTCCTCCTATCTGCCACTCTGTCCACTGCAAACTGGTAAGTCAAGGTCACAACCTTAATGTGCTGATCACCCAGGTGGAACCATCATTTTTGCGCCGAACTGTCCCTGAGATCTATCAGCCTGTGACGATCCTCAGGACAATCAGGTAAGAGTGTAGATGGCCCCGTGCAGCTTTAATGGAAACTCAAAAGCACACCTCCTAGAGAGCCATCGGTTGTCCCCGTACTCCACAGACAACATGCCACTGGGGGCATCTCAAGTATGCTCAGTCTTCATCCATTCTCTGCTTACCCAACCAGGCCTATTTCTCTCTTACACTCTCACATGGCACCTTGGCCTTTGTCTCATGGGCTCACCATCATTTGTCATGATAACTTTATTTAGGTGATTATTTCATTAATATTCATCTTCCCCATTGGGCTCCAAACTACTTAATGGCAAGGCGCAATCTCTTTTGCTCACTGCTGTATTTTGTCACCCAGTCCTGGGCCTAATACATAGTCCATGCATCATAAATACTTTTTGAATGGAAGAATGGATGAATGGAAGAAAGAAGAGAGGCTGAATGTTTTCTCTGTCAGTCAGATCCTATCACCTCACTACCACCCTGTCCCCTTCATCAAGGTGTCTCCTATGCTCACAGTAGTATCTGGCAGAGAGAAGAGGGGCCACAGATGTTGGGAGAAACGAATGAATGGACACTGCTCTTTGCCTTCTCAGAGAAGCCTGGATACCTTCTTCTTTTTTTTTTTGAGATGAAGTCTTGCTCTGTCTCAAAAAAAAAAAAAATCTTGCTGGAGTGCAGTGGTGCGATCTTGGCTCGCTGCAACTTCTGCCTCCTGGGTTCAAGTGATTCTCATGCTTCAGCCTCCTGACTACCTGGAATTACAAGTGCGTATCACCACACCTGGCTAATTTTTGTATTTTTAGTAGAGATGAGGTTTCGCCATGTTGGCCAGGGTGGTCTTGAACTCCTGACCTCAGGTGATCCACCCACCTTGGCCTCCCAAAATAATGGGATTACAAGCGTGAGCCACTGTGCCAGGCCATCTGGTTACCTTCTTAAGGGTAAATTCATGGAGAGGGAAAATGAGGGGAAGCTACATGATATGGTTTCGCTGTGTGTCCCCTTCCAAATCTCATATGGAATTGTAATCCTCAATGATGGAGGAGAGGTCTGGTGGCAGGTGAATGGATCATGGGGTCAGGCTTCCCCCTTGCTGTTCTCATGAGAGTGAGTTCTCACTAGATCTGGTTGGTTAAAAGTACATGGCACTTCCCCCTTCACTCTCTTTCTCCTTCTCCAGCCATGTATGGTGTACCTCCTTCCCCTTCGCCTTCTGCCATGATTGTAAGTTTCCTGAGGCCTCCCAAGCCATGCTTCATGTACAGCCTTTGGAACCATGAGTCAATTAAACCTATTTTCTTCAATAAATTACCCAGTCTCGGGTAGTACTTCATAGTAGTGTCAGGAAGGACTAACACACTTCAATATACAAATACACTGAACCAAGCCCAAAGGCTGCATTTAGGTCACTATCTTCAGAATCAGTGGGGCTGGTTCTCGAGGTCACTAAACCTCAGGGCCAGCAAGGGAGGAGCTTAACGTGCAAACTGAATTTGTTTGCAAGAGACAATGCTCCTTTGGACTCAAGTACAACTGGTCCTGGGGTTAGATGTTTAAAATTTAAGTGGGTTATGGCTCCTGGTCCTTATCACATAGCCTGAAAATAACAAAATAGCATCCCAGGAATGGTATCAGACCTTAGGAGATAACCTGATCCCAGTTTCTGCTACCAAGTCAGAAGGAAACTGAAAAGAAATGGATTTTTCTTCTCCAAGACCATGCTCTCCTTAATGGGGGATTTCTGAGTTCCAACGAGGTCTGTTTGTATCTGAAGATCAGACAACAGAGGGATGGAGATATTTGGTCTTTGCCAATGATTTGTAGGTGACAGAGTTTACACATCTGTTCTGCAATCACCAATCCAAAATCAAACACCAAATAAATAAATAAATAAATGCGATCCCAAAACCATACTAAGAAATCATCATAAAGCCAAATCTCAAAACACGTCCACGTTTCAAGCCCACCCTGGTCCAGCAAACAGAAGTGGCTCACCTTTGAACTACAGAATCCCTTCCAGAACCAGAAGGAAAGGGAAAGGGATTTACGGGTCGTCTCAAAGTTGTAGGCTCTGGCTGGTCCCCAAGATGAGTTCATTACTTATTCTTAGACACTGGACTCAAATTAAACAAACAGCACCTATAAATAGAGTGAGGATACGCTCAGCTTGGTGTCACTGGAAGGTCCTTTTTGCAGGGACAGACATGCTAAATGGATGTTCTCGGGTTACCCTGCTGGTACTACGTTGGGGAAGAGTTGTACTTTTTCTCCCCCTGTGTTGTCCAGGAGAGGGGAAAGAAGCAGGTGAGTCAGACACTGGGATTCAGCCCGATTCTGTCTTCATCTCTAGATGCTCGTTCACATGCTAAGTGAGAAGGAGCTGTAGAGGAAGGATGACGCTCTGCAATGTCCTGGCTGATCAGTTTGGCTGCTCCCACTGGGAATGGATCCCGGTTCAGACTGCATTGACAGAGTGTTCTGGTCTCTGAGATTAGATTGCAAACCCCCTACGGGAAGGCACCCAGTGCTAGGATTTCCTCTTGGCTTCCCTTGTCCTGCCAAATGCAGGAATGGCTAGAGTGTCCACGGCAATTCTTGAACTGTGAATTCAGAGGACGTCGTCATGTACGTCGGTCTTTATGGTGGGGAAGAACATGGGCCTGTGTTCCGGATCTGCTCTGGCTTTGGTTTTAATCACCCCGAAGAGCGTGATTGAGAGGCAGAGTCATCACATCACCGTGATAGATGAGTGGAGGCCAGAAACACCTGGAATAACTGTGAGTAAACACAAAGCCGTGGGGCAACAAGGCCCACTCACTATCGTAATAACCAGAGTCAATAACCTTCATTCAGCCCTTGATGGGTAACTCCAGGCACTATTCTAAGTGCTTTGTAAAAACTCACTTATAGGCTGGGTACTGTTGTTTATGCCTATAATCCTAGCATTTTGGGAGGCTGAGGCAGGAGGATCACTTGAGTTTGGGAGTTCAAGATCAGCCTGGGCAATACAGCAAGACCCCATCTCTAAAAAAAAAAAAAATTTAGGCCAGGCGTGGTGGCTCACATCTGCAATCCCAGCACTTTGGAAGGCCAAGGTGGGCAGATCACCTGAGGTTGGGAGCTGGAGACCAGCCTGACTAACATGGAGAAACCCCGTCTCTGCTAAAAATACAAAATTAGCCAGGCATGGTGGCACATGCCTGTAATCCTAGCTACTCTGGAGGCTGAGGCAGGAGAATTGTTTGAACCTGGGAGGCAGAGGGTGCGGTGAGCCGAGATCATGCCAGTGCACTGCAGCTTGAGCAACAAGAGCAAAACTTCATCTCAAAAAAAAAAAAAAAAAATTAGCTGGGCATGATGGTATGCGCTTGTAGTCCCAGCTACTCAGGAGACTGAAGCAGGCAGATCACCTGAGTCCAGGAGGATGAGGTGCAGTGAGCCGTGGTCAGACCATTGCACGCCAACCTGGGCAACACAGCGAGACCCTGCCTCAGGAAAAACAAACAAACAGAACATTAAAATAAAAACTCACTTACTCTTTCCAAACTCCTATGAGGTAGAGACTATTATTATTTCTATTCTACAGATGCAGAAACCGAGACACCAAGAGATTATGTGCCTTGCTCCTGCCCATACAGCTGGTAAGCCAGATTTGGAATCCAGGCAATTTAGCTCCACAGTCCGGTCTCTGAGAGTAAAAATTAAATACTTAGAGTATCTATCTGTTGATTTTCCTGTCCAGCTGCCTGCCTCCCTCCCTCCCTGGATGATCACAGGTCTCTGATACCACCTCTTCCTACTCTCAGCCTGAGTGCTTCTGGTGCCTCGTCTTAGAGGGGATCCTCTGACTAGTCCTGACCCAAGCCTGAATCTCCTCATCACCAGGACTTGCAGGCATGGCCATGGGACATACAAATGGCAATCGCAGTGAATCTCAGGACTTTAACCGGGAATGCTAGGATGAAGACACACTGGATTTCCCTCTGGAATTGAACTGAGAGCAGGCACTCCTGCCAAGTGGCTCCCTTGCTACCCCAGCGGGCACCTGGCTGAGAATGAAATCAGTACTGAGAGGAAGCAGCGTTGAAAAACAGATCTTGGTGGGCTTGGTGGCTCCTGCCTGTAATCCCAGGACTTTGGGAGGTTGAGGTGGGCAGATCATGAGGTCATGAGTTCGAGACCAGACTAGCCAACATGGTGGAATGCCATCTCTACCAAAAATACAAAAATTAACTGGGCATGGTGGTGCATGCATGTAATCCCAGCTACTCAGGAGGCTGAGGCAGGAGAATCACTTGAACCCAGGAGGCGGAGGTTACAGTAAGCTGAGATCGCGCCACTGCCTGTGAGAGAGCAAGACTCTGCCTCAAAAAAAAGAAAGAAACAAAGAAAGAAAGGAAGAAAGAAAGAGAGAGAGAGAGAAAGAAAGAGAAAGAGAGAGAGAGAAAAAGAAAGAAAAAGAAAAGAAAGAAAGGAAGAAAGGAAGAAAGGAAAAAAGAAAGAGAAAGAAAAGCAGGTGTTGGTGGCATCCTGTGAAGTCTGAATCCAGCTGGGCCTGGTGCTGGAATCCACGCTTCAACTTTGTACTTTCACGAACCAATATTTTCCCTTTGCTATTTAAGCTGGTTAAAGTCATTGGTCCAACTAATAACCTGGCTCCATCCATAAACAACAGCCCATTCTCACTCCCTTCTCTGGCCCTGTTGGGCTATTCAGAAATGCATGCAGTGGCCAGTGCAGTGGCTCATGCCTATAATCCTAGCACTTTGGAAGACAGAGATGGGAGGATTGCTTGAGGCCAGGAGTTTGAGACTAGTGTGGTCAACATAGCAAGACCTCATCTCAAAAAATGTTTTAAAAATTTTAGGATGAGTGTAGTACCTCATGCCTGTGATCCCAGTATGCTGGGAGGCTGAGGCGGGTGGATCAGAAGGTCAAAAGTTTGAGACTGGCCTGGCCAATGTGATGAAACCCTGTCTCAACTAAAAATACAAAAATTAGCCGGGCACGGTGGCACGCGCCTATAGCCTCAGTTACTCAGGAGGCTGAGGCAGGAGAATTGCTTGAACCCAGGAGGCCAAGGTTGCAGTGAGCTGAAATCACACCACTGCACTCCAGTCTGGGCAACAGCACCAGAATCCGTCTCAAAAAATAAAAATAAATAAAAATAAAAAATGTAAATTTAAAAAAGAAAAAAAAATAAATAAATGCATGTACCATCTTGGTCCTTTATAGTGACTTAGCGGCTCCATTCTCCCAATGGAGGACCAGGATTATAGATGCATTTCTTCATTCTCCATTCTCCTCCTGCTCAAATCCGTAACTCCACCTCCTTGCAGAGGCTTTCCCCAAGTTGCAGCAGTCACAATTATCCCCTGCTTCCCTTCGTTGCCACTATATGGAACTTGTACACTTCCTTAGCACTTATTTCATTCTGTCTTGAAATATACTTAGTAATTTGCAAGTCATTCATTCACACTTACTGAACGCTTGCAATGTGTCATGTCCTTGGTGAGGGGCCGGGGATTCAGAGCGAATAACATCCACATGTATCTGAGGTCTTACTCAGGGTCAGGCACTCTGCTTAGCCCTTAGCAAACATCAGTTGTGTCATTTCAACTGTAAATGCTCATTCACATGCTAAGTTAGAAGAAGCCGTGGAGGAAGGATGCCACCCTCCAAATGTCCTGGATAAGGAATTTGGCTGCTCCCACTGGGAATGGATCCTGGTTCGGACTGCACTGACAGTGTTCTGGTCTTTTAGATTAGATTACAAACCCCATAAGGTGAGTAGGAAAAGTATCTCCATTTTACGGGTAACAGCGTGGCAAACTAGAAAATTACGAGGAGACACTAAGATCTGGTAAATATGAAACCACAAAGTGAGGTTCCAGATGAAGATATTGATTTTCACAGCACTTTACAGCTCATCTCACACTTGAACCCCTCCAGTTTCACAAATGCCTAGTCCACAAAGAGCATATAAAAGAATCAATAGGTATTACGAGAGGATTTATGAAGGCCAGGCGCGGTGGCTCACGTCTGTAATCCCAGCACTTTGGGAGGCTAAGATGGGGGGAATCACTTGAGGTCAGGAATTGAAGACCAGCCTGGGCAACATGGTGAAACCCTGTCTCTACTAAAAATACAAAAATTAGCTGGGCGTGGTGGAGCAGGGCTGTAATCAGCTACTCGGGAGGCTGAGGCAGGAGAATCGCTTGAACCCGGGAGGTGGAGAGTGCAGTGAGTAGAGTAGATACTGCACTCCAGCCTGGGTGACAGCATGACTCCATTAAAAAATAATAATAATAAAAGAAAGAAAGAAAGAGAGAGAGAGAATTTATAAGGATTTTTTTCCCTCTTTTTTTGAGACAGAGTCTTGCTCTGCCCAGGCTGGAGAGCAGTGGCGCGATCTCGGCTCGCCTCCTGGTTTCAAGGGATTCTCCTACTTCAGCAGCACAAGTAGCTGGGGCTACAGGCACGCGCCACCATGCCCAGCTAATTTATATATTTTTAGTGGAGATGGGGTTTCACCATGTTGACCAGTATGGTCTCAATCTCTTAGCCTCACCATCTGCCCGCCTCGGCCTCCCAAAGTGCTGTGATTACAGGTGTGAGCCATTGCGCCCAGCCAGATTTTTCTTTTCTTTTTTTTTTTTATTGCAAATACTGTGCTGTCCTTCACCTCCCAACAAACACACACACATATGGGGATGTTTAGCCTATTCCTGCACCTTAAGTCCAATGAGAGCAGCTTCTCCAACAGGCTGTGGAGAGTTTGATCAGTTTGCCATAATCTAATGAGTCAAAATCATTTATTTTGACTTAAACTAATTACCAATTCAATCCATTCTCATTCTTTTTGGCTTGATTCGTAAGCTAAACCTAAGATTAGAGAAAGGGAAGTGACTGTGGGGGACTGTGTGTGACTCAATCCTGAGCATCTGGACAGGGAGAGACCGTGACTTGGAAGGGGACATCAGTTTGCATCCCCAAAGCTTGTTGTGACGAAGTACATTTTGTAGGACCATCTTAGCAGACAGATCATCTTAGATACTGTCCTACAGCGTGGCTTAGAAGGCTAATAAGTCCTCATCAGAGGCTGGAAGTGGACCACCAGAGTCCTGGGGGTGTGGAGGGATTCCTGGGTGGCCTGAGCTGCACTGCCCAAGCTGGGGTCTCTCTAGGTACCCAATCATTACTCCACAGGGCACCTGAGCATACCCAGAAGGTGCAATACCATATTTTTTTCTTGCCAGACTCAATGATTATCTAAAATTTTATTTTATTTCAACAGTTTTTGGGGAACAGGTTTTTTTTTGGTTATGGGGTAAGCTCCTTACGGGTGATTTCTGAGATTTTGGTGTACCTGTCACTTGAGTAGTGTACACTGTACCCAATATGTAGTCGTTTATCCCTCACTCCCCTCCCTTCCCCTGGAGTTCCCAAAGTCCATTACGTCATTCTTATGCCTTTGCATCCTCATAGCTTAGCCCTCACTTATGCGTGAGAACATATGATGTTTGGGTTTCCATTCCTGAGTTACTTCACTTAGAATGATGGCTTCCAAATCCATCAAAGTTGCTGCAAAGGCCATTACTGTGTTCCTTTTTCTGGCTGAGTAGAATTCTATTAACAATGGAATAGTGTGTGTATGTGTGTGTGTGTGTTTGTGTTTGTGTGTATACATATACACTATACACAAAATTATATATATATGTCCTGGAGCCTGTGTTCCTTGCCATTGTACTCAGAACATGGTAGCTGGAAACCCATGGCCACCTTCCCCTTAGGGTACCAGGCCAGCCTGGAGATAGCTGCTGCTATGCTCTCTTCATGAAAATGGACCCTTGTTTTGTTTTGAGACAGGGTCTTGTTCTGTCACCCAGGCTGGAGTGCAGTGACACAATCTTGGCTGACTGCAACTGCTAACCTCCTGGGTTCAAGCGATTCTCGTGCCTCAGCCTCGTGAGTAGCTGGGATTACAGACATGCACCACCACGCCCAAATTACTATCACCTTTTCATAGGTTAGGAAACTGAAGCTCAGAAATTAAGTGCCTTGACCAAGGATACATGGTTAATAAATTGAACCAAGGCAATTCAAATCCCAGGCCTATGCTCTCAACAACTACATTAAAATTTTCATTGAGATACTGTTTATTTTATTTATTTATTTATTTATTTAGAGACGGAGTTTTGCTCTTGTTGCCCAGGCTGCAATGCAATGGTATGATCTTGGCCCACCGCAACCTCTGCCTCCTGGGTTCAAGCGATTCTCCTGCCTCAGCCTCCCAAACAGCTGGAATTACAGGCATGTGCCATCGCGCCTGGCTAATTTTGCATTTCTAGTAGAGGCGGGGGTTTTCCCATGTTGGTCAGGCTAGTCTCAAACTTGTGACCTCAGGTGATTTGCCCGCCTAGGCCTCCCAAAGTGCTGCAATTACAGGGGTGAGCCACCATGCCTGGTTGAGATATTGTTTATTATTATCATTATTATTATTATTTTAAGAGACAGTCTCTCTGTCACCCAGGCTGAAGCACAGTGGTGTAATTCATAGCTCAACACAACCTCAAACTCCTGGCCTCATGCAATCCTCCCACCTCAGCCTCTCACAGACGTGAGCCCTACACACAGCCCTTGTTTACTATTAATGGATTTTTTTAGACATTCCCACTGGGGGAGTAGAATAATAACTTTGACACGTGGCTTTGCTTGATCCCATAATGGGACAGAGCTCATGCTAGAGAGACTCATGTCATGGTTAGTAAGTTCTATAGGATATTAGTGCCTGCCTGAGACTAGGGTCCATTCATGATCTCCTGAAAGGTAAGAAGACCCCTCTTCCTGTCATCACTTTCATAGCTACAAGTCTCCAGTTGTGGTGGCTCACGTCTGTAATCCTAGCACTTTGGGAAGCCGAAGTGGGCGGATCACGAGGTCAGGAGTTCGAGACCAGCCTGGCCAATATGGTGAAACCCTGTCTCTACTAAAAATACAAAAAAAAAAAAAAAAAAAAAAATTTGCCAGGTGTGGTGATGCATGCCTGTAGTCCCAGCTACTCAGGAGGCTGAGGCAGGAAAATTGCTTGAACTCAGCAGGCGGAGGTTGCAGTAAGCTGAGATCGTGCCACTGCATTCCAGCCTAGGTGACAGAGCGAGACTTTGTCTCAAAAAACAAAACAAAACAAAAAAACAACAAAAAAACCACGGCTACAAATTGTATTTCTCTGCCCACTCCTATCTCATGCACCCTGGTTTTTCTCTCAATAAGTCAAGAGGATCTTCTAAACACTGAGAGTCCTGTGTGATTGGATTTGATTAAGTCAACTTCTTAATTGGAAACCGGCAAAAACACTAGGAGAGGGTCCATTTTCATTCAGAGGGCGTGGTGGCTCCTGCCTGTAATCCCAGCACTTTGGGAGGCTGAGGCAGGCGAATCACTTGAGATCAGGAGTTTGAGACCAGCCTGGCCAACATGGCGAAACCCCTTCTCTGCTAAAAAAAAAAAAATTAGCGGAGTGTGGTGACATGCACCTGTAATCCCAGCTGCTCAGGAGGCAAAGGAATTGCTTGAATCCAGGAGGTTGCAGTGAGCTGAGATCACACCACTATACTCCAGCCTGGGTGACAGAGTGAGGACCCTGTCTCAAAACAAAACAAAACAAAACAAAACAAAACAAAACAAAACAAAACAAAACAAAAAGGTGACAGTAGTATCTTCCTCTTAGTATTTGTGAAAGTCAATAGATTATTCACAAATATTCGAATTCTCCTTCCCTCTTAGGTACATGATAAGGTTGTTATTATTATAGTTTTTGCCCACTCTGAAGTTAACTATTACCAAGTGACTCACTGGCCAGTGAAGTGAAGATGAAAGTGACTTCTTGCTACTAAGTGGAAGCTTTAAGACTTGGTGTGCAGTCTGCCTTTTTCTAGTTCAGCAGTTTCCATTAGCCTGGGTTTCTGAGTGTCTCTGATGAGAGCTATTCCTCCTTCCCAGTTCTGATCATCACTAGACATGTAGCAGAAGTGAGAAGTAAACCTTTGTTGTTTCAAGCCTCTGATGCTTGGGGATTGTTTGTTATCACAGCATAACCTAGCCTATCCTGACTAATACAGTGTGGAGGATTAGATACATAAAATGATGTACAACTAAGACACCTTTATACACACACTAGGACAGCTATAATAGCCTGGGCATTGTGGCTCATGCCTATAATCCCAGGATTTTGGGAGACCAAGGTGGGATGATTGCTTGAACCCAGGAGTTCAAGACCAACCTGGGCAACATGGTAAAACCCTGTCTCTACAAAAAACACAAAAATTAGCCAGGTTTGGTGGGGCATACCTGTAGTCCTAGTTACTTGGGAGGCTGAAGAGGGAGGATCACTTGAGCCTGGGAGGCTGAGGCTGCAGTGAGCTGTGATCATACCACTGCACTCCAGCCCAGGCAATGGAGCAAGACCCTGTCTCAAAAATAAACAAATAAATAAATATAAATAAGAATAAAAATACAAATAATGGCTCTAATAAAAAAGACATTGTATCAAATGTTACCAAGGATGCGGAGAAACTAGAATCTTCATATATTGTTGGTGAGAATGTAAAATGGCACACTCACTTTGGAAAACAGTTTGAGCACTTCCTTAAAAGTTAAATATAAGTTTACTCTATAACCAAGCGGTTCTAACTCCTAGGTATCCATCCAAAAGAAATGAAAACATATGTCCTTAGAAAAAACTGTAGGGGTGAATGTTCACAGCAGCATTATTCATAACAGCTAAAAAGCTGAAACAGTCCAAATGTCCTTCAACTCATGAATGGATACACAAATGTGATATATTCATATAATGGAATATTATTCAGCAATAAAAAGGAAGCTACCTCCTAGATGAATCTCAAAAACTTTATACTAAGAGAAAGAAGCCTGATGCAAAAGAATTGAAAATTACATGATTCAGTTGCTATGAAATTTCTACAAAAGACAAATTTGTATAGCCAGAAAGTGGATCACTGTTGCCTGGGGCTGAGGATGAGATAGGGGATTGACTGCAAACAGGTTTGACAAAATTTTGGGAGGTGATGGAATATTCTAAAACCGAATTGTGATAATGGCACAACCTTATACATGTTTGAGTTATACACTTCTTCTTCTTCTTCTTTTTTTTTTTTCCGAGACAGAGTCTTGCTCTGTTGCCCGGGCTGGAGTGCAGTAGTGCAATCTTGGCTGACTGCAACCTCTACCTCCCAGGTTCAAGCAATTCTCCTGCCTTAGCCTCCAGAGTAGCTGGGATTAGAGGTGAGTGCCACCACACTTGGCTAATTTTTTTGTATTTTTAATAGAGACAGGGTTTCACCATGTTGGCCAGGCTGGTCTCGAACTCCTGACCTTGTGATCCTCCCACCTCAGCCTCCCAAGTTGCTGGGATTACAGGTGAGAGCCACCACACCTGACCGAGTTGTATACTTCTAATGGGTCAATTTTACAGTATGTGAATTGTATCCTAGCAAAGCTGTTAAAAATACTTAAGTACAATATTTGGCATGTAGAAAAATCTCAGCAAATGTTTGTTATTATCAGTCATTTTAGGAATGAAATGCTGTGGCTGAGATCTTGTAATGAATTGATGAGATGTGATCCGCATTCAATGAAGGGAGGCCTGGCACTTGGGAACTGGCAGATACCCCTATTCTTCCATCCCCAAATTTTGTATTTCCTCTTTGCTGACCACCACATGCAAAAGACCAGTGGAGATGTACCTTGTCCTGCATCAAGTTCCAGTTAGAGATCAGCAGTCAGGATGCCCCAGTCCCTTGCAATTTTTTTTTTTTTTGAGGTTTCACGATGCCTTGAAATAGAGCCTTTTTGAGATATGACAAGAAGACTCAACCTGGTTTGGCTGAAAGGTGTGGGAGGCCAAAGTGGGAGGACTGCTTGAACCCAGGAGTTCAAGACCAGCCTGGACAACATGGCGAAACCCTGTCTCTACAAAAAATACAAAAGCTAGCCAGGCATGGAGGCGTGCACCTGTGGTCCTAGACACTTGGGATGTTGAAGTGGGAGGATCGCTTGAGCCTGGGAGATTGAGTCGGCAGCGAGTCGTGATCACTCAAAGGCGATTGAGGATAAAAAAAAACCATGTGAGGATAAACCCTTATCCTCCAACCTATACTGACAAGGGTGATTAATATTTTCAACCAAGTGTCATCATACACTCCCTTTTGTCTTATTAGTACCCTTTATTTTATTTTTGAGATGGAGTCTTGCTTTGTCTCCCAGGCTGAAGTGCAATGGCACAATCTCGGCTCACTGCACCCTCCGCTTGCCGGGTTCAAGCAATTCTCCTGCCTCAGCCTCTAAGCAGCTGGGATTATAGGTGGGCACCACCACACCTGGCTAATTTTTAATATTTTTGGTAGAGATGGGTTTTCGCCACGTTGGCCAGGCCAGTCAAACTCCTCACTTTAAGTGATCCACCCGCCTTGGCCTCCCAAAGTGCTGGGATTACAGGCATGAGACCCCGCATCTGGCCATTAATGCTCTTTAGTAAGTCCTTATATCAATCTCACCAGAGCCAAGAGGAGAGAAGAGATGGCTGAGGAGGTTATGGTTGGGGGTAGGGGTTGTTTCTTGTGCCAGGGCATTAGAAATTCACTCAGCGCATAAGATTGTCCTTCATTTACAGCCATAGCATTCCCAGGCCGGCTAATGTAATTCCAAACAAGCACCACCTAGGCCCCAGGGTCCCCCCGTAAGACGGAACTGATTCAGAAAGTGGGATGAAGTGGGAAGGGTCAGTTTCCATCCTTGCTAGAAAGACCAAGTTCAGTCCTTCGCTAGAAACTACCTTGGCTCTCTAGCTATAAATCAGCAGGAAGCAACCACACAGAAGAGATGATGCATGTGGTAGCATTATCTGAAGAACTGGCTTTTAAGACGCATAGACAGGACTCCAGTAGAGAAATGTGTTTTTGATCTTTTCTATTCCTGGGTCCTCTCTTCTAACTACAGTGTTATTTCTGTGTATCCGTCTCTCTGGCCACTCACTGGAGAAAAGATAAAGCTTAAACGGTTCTGTTATTAAATAAAAAAACAAAACTCTGAGCAATTAACTATAACACAGAGACCAAAACTAGTAAAATAAATCTAAGGACAGCAGAAGGAAAAGGTAAAAGATAAAAGCCGACATAAGCTAATTAGAAAACAGAAAACAATAGGATTGATAAAAACAAATCAAAGAGCAAGCTCTTCTAAAACACCAATAAAAGAGCCAAACCTCTGGCAAGGTTACACGAGAAAGAAAGAAAATACAAATACATAACACTAGAATTAAAGAGGGACCAGAAACACAGATTTGGAAGACGATGAAAGTTAAAAGCATACTGTGTTTAAATTCCTGCTAATAAAATACGGACCAAAATAAGATAATAAAATCTGCTCAACAGGACGCAGAAAAACCTGACTAGACAACAAGTCATGGAAAAAACTGATAAAATGATAAAAGAACTCCCTGCTACTTTGATGAGACATACTGGCTCAGATGAGTTGGGGGCAGAGGGATGGGTCGGTAAATTCTGCCAAACATTAAGGAAACAGGCGATTTCTATAGGATTTAATTGGTTCCAGAGTATCAAAAAATTTAAAAATGTCCCAGTTAATTTTACAAAATAAAGCCAACTCCAGCAACCAAATACTGACGGCTGGGGTCAGGGAGAGGGAGAGAAAGAAGATCATGAGCAATAGTCAAATTATTTAGGGATAGTGTACTGTGTCGAATAGTGTCCCCACAAAATACATGTCCACTCAGAACTCAGAACATGACCTTATTTGGAAATATTGTCTTTGCAGATGTAATTATTATCATTGTTATTATTTTGAGACAAAGTTTCACTCTTGTTGCCCAAGCTGGAGTGCAATGCTATGATCTTGGCTCACAGCAACCTCCATCTCCCAGGTTTAAGCGATTCTCCTGCCTCAGTCTCCTGAGTAGCTGGGATTACAGGCATGTGCCACCATGCCCAGCTAATTTTGTATTTTTACTAGAGACGGGGTTTCTCCATGTTGATCAGACTGGTCTTGAACCCCTGACCTCAGGTGATACGCCCACCTTGGCCTCCAAAAGTGCTGGGATTACAGATGTGAACCACCACGCCTGGCCTGAAGATGTAATTATTAAGGTGAGATTATACTGAGTTAGGGTGGGTCCTAAACCCAATGGCTGGTGTCCTTATAAGAACAGGAAAGGGGCTAAGTACTGTGGCTCACACCTGTAATCAAGCACTTTGGGAGACTCAGGTGGGAGGATCAATTGAGCCCAGGGGTTCAAGACCAGCCTGGGCAACCTTGTGAGACCACTGCTTCTACAATAAATGATAAGCCAGTTGTGGTGGCATGCACCTGTAGTCCTAGTTACTTGGGAGGCTGAGGCAGGAGGATTGCTTGGTCCTCAGAGTTTGAGACTGCAGTGAGCTCTGATTACACCACCACACTCCAGCCTGGGTGACAGAATGAGACTCTGTCTCTAAAAAGAACATTTTAAAAAGAAAATAATAGGAGAGGACACATAGAGATTCACACAAAGAAGGACACGTGCAGATGGAAGCAGAGACTGGAATAATGCAGCCACAAGCCAAAGAATGCCAAGGATTGCAAGGACCCACCAGGAGCCAGGAAGAGGCCGGGAAGTATGCTGGCCTAGAGCCTAGACTTTGATTTCACATTTTCTGGCCTCCAGAACTGTGACAGAACACATTTTTGTTGTTTTAGGCCTGCCAGCTCACTGTATGTTGTTATGGCAGGCCTAGGAAACTGATGGAGATAGAGATGCAAGTATTTTTCTATTGCTTTGGTGATTTCAATCATTTCATAAGGGAAGAGAATATATGGGCTGTATCTACCCTCTGGGAAATGAATATGAAAGTCTCAATATTGCTTCCTATTGTGGGTCTCCCACAGATGGCCTCATGCCCACCTAGAGGATTCACTCAGTAACAGGTTTTCCCCAAGCATGTGGGGGCCTTGGGGCAAGAGTATAAAGGGGGGCCAATATACAATATGGCCAAAATCTTTCAAAGCTGTAAGTAAGCTGACAACTGTTCTTATCTCTACTCTGGCAAATATACCTTCATAACCATGTGGCAAGCCACGTTTGAATTTAGAAGTTTCCCAGGCTCCTCAGAGTTTGGAGATTATCTGGTGACACCAAGGGAGTTGGATGCCCTTTCCCTACACCCCCATTTCCATCTTGTGTCAGGAAAGGCCTTGTGAGAATAGGTATGGGCACTCCAGCCCAAAGTCCATGCTTTCTCCACACCCCACGCAATCAGTCTATTTGAATGGCCCACGGCAGAGGTAGTAGTAAAGTGCTTTCTGGGTCAAAAAGGAGCAATGTGATGGCGACTAGAAAAAAATTTATGGAAAAGGGGAGGCGGGCAGAAGTTATTGGGTCAAATCTGCATTCATAGGGGCTGTATTTTTCAGTATAAATATTAAGTTGTAGAAGACAGAATGTAGTAATTATTAGTAATAGGGCCAGTAGGGTATCGGTTATTAGGGCCAATGTCAGGTTAATTACTCTTTTTCAGATATATCGAAACTAACTGATAGGAAGTCAATGGTACTTCTTATACTAAAAGAGTAAGATCCTCATCAGTAGATAGAGACGTATAAGAACAGTCATACTACCTCTATGAAGTGTCAATATCAGGCGGTGCCGTCTTTGGTCAGTCCTCAGGCTTAGGAGTACACTGACCAGCAGTGTGGTCTACTCTTGGGAGGACGGACCCAGGAAAGAGGCCCTGAAAGCAGGCTAAGACCATTTAGGTAGAGAATTTGGGGCTCTTGGGTATCTAGAATATGGTCTAGAAGGCAGGGACACAGGGTCATGGCACCCAGGACCCCATAATTTCCACTTAAACGGGCCTGAACCTACAGGCAGGGTCCATCTCCTTGGCCCTACGGATTCCTTACCTGCTGGGGAGGAGTGTGGCTGAAGGAGGCACAGAGGAGGCCATTAAAGCAAAGGCAGAAGCTGTCCTGGCCTGGTCTAAGGGCTGCTGCTTAGCAGGTTGTCACATTACAAAAGAAGAAATCCACCTGTGGCTGGGCACAGTGGCTCAGGCCTGTAATCCCAGCATTTTGGGAGGCTGAGGCAGGCGGATCACCTGAGGCCAGGAGTTCAAGACCAGCCTGGCCAACATGGTGAAACCCCATCTTTATTAAAAATATAAAAATTAGCCGGGCCTGCTGGTGAGTGCCTATAATTCCAGCTACTCAGGAGGTTGAGGCAGGAAAATCCCTTGAACTCAGGAGGTAGAGGTTGTGGTGAGCGGAGATCGAGCCTGCACTCTAACCTGAGTGACAAAGCAAGACTCCATCTCAAAAAAAAAAAAAAAAAAGGGATCTACCTCTACAGCACACTGAAGATGATGGATTAATAACTTTGTGGGGACATCAGAGAATGGAACCACATTACAAACCACAGCAGAAACCAGTAGATATCCCTGTCCTTTCCTCCTTCCCCATCTTTCCTCAGTCTCTTAAAAAAACTCAATATTTATTTATTGGGAACAATACAGTTTTAACCTTTGCCCCTAGCAAAAGAGAAGCCAAATAATCATCTACTGATCTAATGGTATGGTGGGTAAATCTGGTGAAATCTTATGACCTCTCCCTTCCTTCTAAGCAGCATGTCACATTCTTTGCAAAGAAAACAAGAAGAGGACAAGGGTGGTCATGAAACAGAGTGCCAATAGATTAGTTTTGACTTAAAAAAATATTTTTCTCCTATTTTGTAACCATTAAACAAAACATTAAGAAAACTGATACGTTGTCAAACTCTTCAACAAAGAGAAACATATAAGAAAATAGAATACAACTCTACATTTAAAAAAATAATATAATTTGACTAAGTATAGCTTAACTTCCCAAATCATACATGCAAGGATGGTTCAATATTAGGAAATTTATGGATTCATAGCATTTAGAGAAGAAATTCATAACATTCAAACAGGAAAATCATATCAGCTAATAGGATTTAAAGTTCTCTCTTCATACAATGCTTCTGTTAAAATGGAGAGAGACAGAGGCTCAATATTGAAAAATACATTTATCTGAAGTCAGGAGCCCACAAGCTAATTGGACAAAAATGGAGGCATTTTGACTAAACCAGGATAAGGCAAGAATGGCTAGTATTGCAACCCAATACATACTTCAATTCTGGAACTTCCAGTCAAGGTGGAGGTTACTGTGAGCCTAGGTTGAATCTGACCATCAGATATCCCACATTTCACTTATCTGATGTTTAAAAAAGTCCAATTTCGGCCAGGCGTGGTGGCTCATGCCTTTAATCCCAGCACTTTGGGAGAATGAGGCAGGCGGATCACAAGGTCAGGAGTTCAAAACCAGCCTGACCAACGTGGTGAAACCCCATTTCTACTAAATAAAAAAATTAGCTGGGCATGGTGGTGCATACCTGTAATCCCAGCTACTCAGGAGGCTGAGGGAGGAGAATTGCTTGAATCCAGGAAGCAGAGGTTACAGTGAGCTGAGATCGCACCACTGCACTCCAGCCTGGGTGATAAAGCAACACTGTCTCAAAAAAAAAAAAGTCAAATTTATTTCCAACATTTAAAATATCTGTATATTTGACATTTTTAAATACCTGATCATTGGCATATCTTTTTTAAAAAAAATCTGACCATCTGTTAACACTAGACCTATTTCTCAAAGGGCAGAAATTGACTGGGACTGAGAAGCAGCACCAACCCCTTAGACAAGGCCTGGGATCTCTGCAAAGGCCTCACTTGGCTCAATTTACTCATTGCCTGGGCCTCAGGGGCATCTGAATTCTTGAACCCATGCTATAAGACAAGAAATATAAAAAGAGGTATAAATATTGACCACAAAACAAAATTATCATTATTTTTGCATGAAGTAGATGGTCTCCCCACACTATTCAAATTAATCAGCTGAAAAACTATTATAATGAATAAAAGTTCTATAAGATGGGAAGTTATAAACTCTATAAAAGTTCATGTAGTTAGAATGGCCAGGGCTGGGGGAAAGAAGAAAGCTCAGTTGCAATTTGTAGCAACAACAAATAGCTTTGAATTAACTTGGCAACAAATGTGTGGGACCTCTATGAATCAAACCACAATATGTTACTGAAGGAAATGAAAGAAGACTTCCACAAATGGTAAAACACGACATTTTCTTAATATTGTAAGGATTCTCCTTATTGTCAAAGTAAAATGAAAGTAATATAATTCCAGTAAAAATCTAAACATCATTTTCTTTGGAAACTTGACCAAAAGAATCTTATATGTTCGTCTGGAAGAATAAATAATCGAGGATAGCCAGTTAGCCAGT
This sequence comes from Alouatta palliata, assembly GCA_004027835.1. Classification (NCBI taxonomy): domain Eukaryota; kingdom Metazoa; phylum Chordata; class Mammalia; order Primates; family Atelidae; genus Alouatta; species Alouatta palliata. The sequence goes on from PVKV010015047.1 coordinate 44,730, forward strand.
AAAAATGTTGGCATCTGTCCAACAAATTATTGAAATATATTATGAAATGGGCCAGGTGCAGTGGCTCATGCCTGTAATCCGAGTACTTTGGGAGGCCGAGCTGGATGGATCACCTGAGGTCAACAGTTTGAGACCAGCCTGGGCAACATGGTGAAACCCCATTTCTACTAAAAATACAAAAATTAGTCGAGTGAGGTGGCGTGTCTGTAGTTCCAGCTACTCGGGAGTCTGAGGCACGAGAATCACTTGAACCCAGGAGTCAGAGGTTGCAGTGAGCTGAGATTGCACCACTGTACTCCAGCCTGGGCGACAGAGCAAGACTCTGTCTCAAAAAAAAAAAAAAAAGAAAAAGAAAAACGAAACAGAATTGAAAGCACAGAAACATATCCGAGTGTAAACATAAATACAGTATAAGAAAAAAGTGCCAATTAAAATCAGAAGGTAAAGAAAATACTTTTCAACCAATGATGTTGGATAACTGGCTCACCATTTTGAAAAAGCTTAGCTACACCACACATCACATAAAAGTGTTCAGTAGAATAGAGATTTAAAGGAAAAAGCAAAGCAAGAATACCAGAAGAAAATGTGGGTGTATTTTATACATTCTCAAATACAAAAGGAATTTTTTAAATACCAAAAGATTTAAAAACATATACATTTTATTTAAATCTGAAAGGCAAAAGCATGACTTTTAAAAAAAGGTTTGCAACATTTATGTTGCAACTTACTCCTCTCAGTGGATATAATTCTCAAAAATATGAGTGGCTGTCATAGTGGCTCACGCCTTGTAATCCCTGCACTTTGGGAGGCCAAGGTGGGTGGATCACTTGAGGTCAGGAGTTCAAGGGCAGCCTGGCCAACATGGTGAAACCCTGTCTTTACTAAAAATACGGAAGTTAGTTGGGCATGGTGGTGCATGACTGTAGTCCCAGCTACTAGGGAGGCTGAGGCATGAGAATGGCTTGAACCGGGGAGGCGGAAATTGTAGTGAGCCGAGATCGGGCCACTGCACTCCATCCTGGGCAACAGAGAGAGACTCAGTTTCAAAAAACAAAAAATAAAAATAAACAAATAAATGAGAGAAAGAACATTTGATAGATAAAAGGGACAATTTGCTCACACATACCCTTCCGTTCCAACACACAAATGGGCAAGCAACATAGGAAAAATCTAATCTCCACAGTAATTGAAGAAATACAGGCCAAGTGTGGTGGCTCATGCTGTAATCCCAGCACTTTGGAAGATCATGGCAGAAGGATGGATTGAGGCCAGGAGCTTAAGACCAGTCTGGACAACGTAGCGAGACCCTATCTCTACAAAAAATATACAAATTAGCTGGGTGTGGTGGCACGCGCCTGTAGCCCAGCTACTCAGGAGGCTGAGATGGAAGGATTGCTTCAGCCCACAAGGCCAAGGCTGTAGTGAGCTACAATCGCGTCACTGCACTCCAGCCTAGGTGACAGAGCAAGACCTTGTCTTCAAAAAAATTAATAATAATTTTAAAAATAATTAAAAATCAAGATAGTGAAATGTCACTTGAATTTAGCAAACTGATGATAAAAGGCACAGTGATACTTTCCTAGTGAAGGCGTAGAAAAGTGGGCTCTGATATCTTGCTAATGTGAACATAAGTTGATAAAAATCTTTCCAAAGAGTAATTTGGCCGTACATATCAAAAACTTAAAACATGGTCTCATCTTTTATTTTTTATTTATTTTTATTTATTTATTTATTTTAAGACAGAGTCTCACTCTGTTGCCCAGGCTGTAGAGCAACGATGCGATCTCGGCTCACTGCAACCTCTGCCTCCCGGGTTCAAGTGATTCTCCTGCCTCAGCCTCTTGAGTAGCTAGGATGACAGGCTCGGGCCACCATGCCTGGCTAATTTTGTATTTTTAGTAGAGACAGGGTTTCACCATGTTGGCCAGGCTGGTCTCAAACTCCTGATCTTGTGATCCGCCCACCTCAGCCTCCCAAAGTGCTGGGACTGATCTTTTCTTTAGGAATTCTTAGTTGTTAAAATGTATCCTGAGAAAATGATCACGGATGTGCAGGAAGGTTTAGTGTGAAAGATGCCCGTTTCATCATTGCTTCTAGTGGGGAACAATCAGAAACAATGTTAGGGTCAACAAAATAGCGCTGGTTTAATAAAATCCACAGCTGACATGAGTGCATGGGAGCACTGGCCAGCATGCATTCTGATTAGTGGCTGTGACGCACTTTTGACACCGACTTTAGATATCACCCACACAGCAAAATACTCCGCGCCACTCAAAAAGGATGATGTGGAACATTTATGACATTGACACACTGTATACAATGGGAGGCAAAAACTTATATGTGGCATATATACGAGAAGATTACATTTTAAATAAAATATAATACTCATGCAAGTAAAGACAGAAAAAACGTCTAGGAGGCCAGGCATGGTGGCTCATGCCTGTAATCCCAGCACTTTGGGAGGCCTAGGCAGGCAGATTGCTTGAGGCCAGGAGTTCGAGACCAGCCTGGGCAACATGGTGAAAGCTCAACTAAAAATACAAAAATTAGCCAGGCATGGTGGTGCATGCCTGTAATCCCAGCTACTTGGGAGACTGAGGCACAAAAATCACTTGAATCTGAAATTGCACCTCTGCACTCCAGTCTGGGTGACAGAGTGAGATTCTGTCTCAAAAAAAAAAAAAAAAAGAGAAAAGAAAAGGAAAAATAGTCTAGGATACACAGTGAAGTGCTAGAAATACCTTTAGCTGGTAAAATTATATATATATATTTTTTTACCTACCCAGATTTTTAAATAATTGTACAAAATTTAAACTATAATATCTTTAACAGAAGTTCATTCTTTTTTTTTTTTTTTTAACTAGGGTAATCGTCAGCACTGGTAAATGATATTCCAGGGTCAAGAAAGGTACTATCTGAATCATATCCATGGCTAGGGTCAAGGACACTGGATAGTCACATGCTACTGGTAGTCATATAGTTGGTTGCAGCCTTCAGGAGAATCAGTAATGCCTGAGGGTCCTGGCATATTAATATGTACAGAAAAAAGTCTGAGTGATGGGATTATGGTTTTTCTTCTTTGTATTCATCTTCATGGTCTAAATTTGATGAGTTCATGTTATCTTTATAATCAGGAAAAAACCTCTAGTACAACTAATCCGTGTGTGTCAGTGTGTGTGTGTGTGTGTGTATTTTGAGATGGAGTCTTGCTCTGTTGCCCAGGTGGGAGTGCAGTGGTGCAATCTCGGCTCACTGCAACCTCCGCCTCCTGGGTTCAAGCGATTCTCCTCCCTCAGCCTCCTGATAGCTGGGATTACAGGTGTCCATCACCACACCTGGCTAACTTTTCCATTTTTAGTAGAGATGGGATTTCACTGTGTTACCCAGGCTGATCTCAACTACTGGACTCAAGCAATCCACCCACCTTGGCCACCCAAAGTGCTGGGATTACAGATGTGAGCCATCCACCTGGCCCTAATCAATATCATAAATCCTTGCCATGGCTCTGATTCCCACCAGCACCTGGGTCCTGCCAAGCCCCTATATTCTCTTTCCTCTCTGGGTTGCTCAGCATGATTCCTGGGCTTCTGTTGCTTCCTCCTTCCCACCTCTACTTTCATAGTTACTTTCCTGCCAGGAGAACATTCTCTTCTTTGAGCTCTGGATTAATCTGACAGAAATTAATTTGTTGAAAGCCAATTCATCAAATTAGTTTTCCAGAATGAACCATTGGCCAAAATTACCTAGTTTGCCTATTCTCTAAAGCCAAAAGTTTTAACAGCTTTCACTATTTCACAACTTTACAGGAAATGCTGAGTTTTGGTCATTGGTAATAAGAATACACTTTTAGCCTTTCTTATAGAAAATTTTTGATTAACTTTTTTTCCTGCAACATATTTACAATTTGGAGACATACTGAAAAATTATATAGCAAATGTCCGAATACTCATTATCTATTGTAAAATGGTTTACATTGATTTTTTTTTTTAATTTCTAATTTTTTTTTTTTTTTTTTTTTTGAGACAGTCTCCCTCTGTCACCCAGGGAGGAGGGCAGTGGTGCGATCTTGGCTCACTGCAACCTCCGCCTCCCAGGTTTAAGCGATTCTCTCGTGCCTCAGCCTCCTGAGTAGCTGGAATTACAGGCACATGCCTCCATGCCCAGCTAATTTTCTTGTATTTTTAGTAGAGACAAGATTTTGCCATGTTGGCCAGGCTGGTCTTGAACTCCTGGCCTCAAAGGATCCATCTGCCTCGGCCTCTCAAAGTGCTGGGGTTATAGGCATAAGCCACCGTTCCCAGCTAGTAATTGCTAATTGACTGTTTTGATCATGATCTTTGTTCACTCTTTTGGTGTTTATGCAATTTAAGAGGCTTTTAAGTTGGTTTTATTAATTGCTTCTTTTAAAATTCCTGTTTATGGTTAATGCAGGTCAGATATAAAGAACTAATAATATGATTTATTATGATAATTCATTCTGATGAAATTAATTTTCTCTCACTCATGTATTCCAAATTATCCTTGTTAGAAACCAGAATTTCAGCATTTTTCAGGAAAGGATTATTTCAGTTAGTTCTGATATTTTTAGTATGGTTTTAAATTTAATTACGATTTTGGATTTCTTTGGGACATTTTGCATTAAAATTTAACATGTTTAACACTGAATTCCAACTAAATTCAATTTTAAATTTAATGCATTTAAATTTAAGCTTGATATGTCATTAAAGGAACTGGCAAGAGATTATTATAAACGTTTATCGTCTGAAGGATAGAAAAAGACATTCAAAAGAATCAAAAAAATTCAGAAGAAACTGAAGAAAATCTGTTTGACATGAAAGGCTAAAATTTTGCTTGGTAAACACAGCACTTCATATGGAAAAAACCTTCATTTTAGGCTTATTCTTCCTTTGTGACATTTTTACAAAGTATCATTTTATAAGATCCATTTGCCAGGTACCATTATCAATCATATTTATTTAGTAGCCACAAAAGTAGATCTCACAATCAGAAACCAAACCGAATATCCCAGGGAAAGCTACCTGGTAACTTTACCTTTGGCGAATTCAGTATGTGGGTCATTTGGCAAACTGGATTTCTGCACACTGATTTTCTGTGAGTTGATCATGAGATGAATTGACCAAGAACTGAGTAAGTGATCTACATAGATTATTTTAGTTCGTTTTCCTAATACACTTAGGTTCTTTGTACTACTATTTCCATTTTACAAATGAGAACACACATGCTTTGGCAGGGTAGGGAATTTAAGATACTAACTTAGACCGTGTGAGCCCAGAGCTTGTACTCCTAACCTTGTACTCTTAATTCTCCACTAGCTCTCTGCTGCTGATGGCAGTGTAAACTGTTATAGTATAAACAGTTACATCAGGCATCGCTTCCTCCAGGGAGCCTCCCCTGACTGCCAAGACTAGGTTAGATAATCCCCTCTCTGTTCTCAGTGTACTCTGATCATGGTATGTCCATGTTGCTTTGAAAGCATCAGTGTGTTCCCCAGAGTACTGAAGGTGGAACTATTAACTGTTTCATCTTGGGTATCCCTGGCACCTAGCATAAGATTCCGGCACAGAGGAGGTGATCAGTGAAGTCGTGCTGGATGCCACTGGATCACAGAGCTTATCCACTCTTGAGTACTCAGACAGGGAACATCAGCTCTTTTGCCTCGTGTTCCTGTAGCTTTGGTGTGGGGTCTGGACTTCCGGCTTTGACAGTCATACCCAGAAAGTGATCCAAGCAGTTGTGTGAGGCATCTGTTCCCTGTGCCCCTGCCACTCCCAACTTGGTTTCTCAGAATGGAAGGGTGGACTGGTGGTAGGCTGCTCTGTTATTCAGTATCACATTCAGGAAGGCAAACAAGAACAGAGGCTCGAGGAAAATGGCTTTCTCAGTTTTTTTCTCTTTTTCATCATCCTGTTTCCTTCACTATACTTAACACCATCTGTAACGCTGTTTGTTTGTCTCCTTATTCTCTCCCCTGATGAGAAAGTAACTCTAGGAAAGTAGAGACCTTGTCTGACTTATTCTGTACTATATTATTAGGATCTAACACAATACCTAGCACAAAGTTGGTTCTTGGTTAATATTGGTTGAACCAACAGGCCTTAGGTTCCTCAGCTTTATCTCTAAAGCTTCTTCCAGCTCTAATGTTGGGTAACCCTGGGACTATTCTGGTAATCTAACCCAAAGCATCTTATCAAGCTGCCCAACATATCAGGGAGAAAATAAACAGGAGCAAATAAAAGTTGATTTAGTATATTTGTTTAACATTACTACTATGATTGTAACTGCTTATATTTTTAAATTATGTATAATTTATAAATATTTTCAGAATATTTTCTAATTTATTTAAATTTAAATAAATAAGCTCCAATTAAAAATTATCTTTCATCAGGCAAAATATAGAAAGAAATAAAGGAAGCATGAGGTTATAAGTTATGAGGAATATAGAAAGCTAGGACTGGAATCACAGATCCAAAAAGATTGGAAGTATTCTTTTATAAATCAGAAAACCGACAAGGGTGTTTACTATCATCCTACCTATCGAATAACGTAGTGGTGGTTCTACAGTGTAATAAGACAAGAAAAATAAATTAGAAGCATAGGAATTGGAAGGGAAGAAATAAAACGGCCATAGCTTTCAGGTAACAGGATGATCCTACAGAAAAGCCAAAAGAAGACACAGTTAAGGCATCGGAAATTAGATTTAACTAGGTTCCTGGGTGTGACATTAAAGTGAAAAATTCCACTGTATTTACGACAGCACCAGCAGAGTAGAAGATATAATTAAAGAGAAGAATTTTCAGTGGTACTAGAGAATATAAAATATCTTACAAGAAATCTAATAAAAGATATCTGTAATCCCTACATGGAAAATTATAAAACTTTTTTAAGAGATAGTAAAGAAGGTTAAATTAATGGAAAGAAATATGTTCATGGATAAATATTGGAAATAGGTCAGTGCTCCCTAGATTGAGCTTTAAAGATAACTGCAATTAAAATCCCAGCAGAGATTTTATGGAGCTGGATAAGATGATTCTAAAATTCATTTGGAACAGTAAAGGGCCAAGAATTACTAAGAGACTTGGAAGAGAAAGAGTAGAGAGAGGTCTGGCCCTACGTATATCAGAATTATTAATAAAGCTGTACTAAGACAGTGTATTGGTGCACAGAGAAATACATTCAACAACAGATTAAACCCATGAACAGATTGTATATAAAGTGGAAATCTGGTATATGATAGACATGAAGAAAGATAAAATTTTAGGTCTTCCATGACAACATAAATACATAACATAAACTTTAAAACACTTAGTATAAAATACAGTTAAATCTTTTAGATATTGTAGAAAGACCTTCTTAAACAATATCTTAAACAAAAAAAGATTAATTATAAAAGAGTGATATATTTTGCTATATTAAGAACTTCTGGGTGAGGGGCTAGGGGAGGAATAGCAGGGGTTAGGGGGATTGGGGAGGGAAAGCATTAGGAAAAATAGCTAAAGTAGATGATGGGGCAAGGAATGCAACAAACCACAGCCATGGCACGTGTACACCTATGTAACAAACCTGCACAAGCTGCACATGTACCCCAGAACTTAAAGTATAATAAATACATTTTAAAAAATAAATAAATAAAATTTAAGGGGGAAAAATAAAATACTTTTTAACAGAAAAAAAGAACTTTTGCTCATTAAAGGATATCTTAAAGAAAGTAAAATGAAATAAACAAAGAATTAGTATTCAGAACATATTCAGGCCAGGCGACGTGGCTCATGCCTGTAATCCCAGCATTTTGGGAGGCCAAGGCAGGTGGATCATGAAGTCAGGAGTTCAAGACCAGCCTGGCCAATATGATGAAAGCCCATCTCTACTAATAATACAAAAATTAGCCGGGGATGGTGGCACATGCCTGCAGTCCCAGTACTCGGGAGGCTGAGGCAGGAGAACCACTTGAACTCAAGAGGTGGAGGTTGCAATGAACACAGATTATGCCAAAAAGAGTGAGACTCTGTCTGAAAAAAAAAAAAAAAAACTATAATAACTTTGTCATGTACCTAAATGGAAAGGGGAATTGAAATATCTGTGAATCACATACTGACTTTGACAAATACTAATCAAATCACTTGAACTAATCAAATCACTTGAATCATCTGAACCTGGAAGGTGGCAGTTGCAGTGAGCTGAGATCATGCCATTGCATTCCAGCATGGGTGACAAAGTGAGACTCTGTCTCAAAAAAAAAAAAAAAAAAAAAAAAAAAAAAAAAAAAAAAAAAAAAAAAAAAAAGTAAAAGAAAAAGAAAAACATATCACTTCTGGGAGCTGAGAAATAAAAGAAAAAAAAAGCACAAACAACTGTTGAAAAATGGGCAAAACCCATAAACAGATACATCTCAGAAAAAGAAGGGAGACATGTGGCCACTCCAGTAAAAGAGATGCTTGGCACTGAAGGTAAAAATGCAACTCAGGGCTATAATGAGGTACTGTACAATTGATCAGCAAAAATTAAAAAGTCTGATAATATCAAGTGTTGGAGAGAATGTGTGGATCCATCAGTTCTCATAGACATTACCGATATGAATATAAGGGCAAGCACTTCAGAAAAGTTTGGCCCTCTACCCTGAAGTTGAACATACACAAACCATCCAACTCAGCAATTTTACTTCTAGATACATACTTAAGAGAAATGTTTGTACATGTATAAGTCATAAGACTAGGCACAAGAATGTTGATAAAAGTACTGTTTAGAGTAATATCGACAACTTGTGGAGGAGAGGAGGCCGAGCAAGACGGCTAAACAGGAGCCTCCACCAATTGTCCTGCCCACAGGAACACCAAATTGAACAACTATCCACACAAAAAAGCTCTTTATAAGAACCAAAAATCAGGTGAGCAATCACAGTACCTGGTTTTAACATCATATTAAGGAAAGAAGCACTGAAGAGGGTAGGAAAGACAGTCTTCAACTGCCAATGTCACCCTTCCTCTTTCCCCCAGCAGTGGCTGTGTGCACAGAGAATCTCTGCATTTGGGGGAGGGACAGCACTGTGACTGTAGGACTATGCATCGGAACTCAGTGCTGCCCTGTCACAGTGGAAAGCAACATGGGACAGAACTCAGTCAGACCCAACAGAGGGAGCATTTAGATCAGCCCTGGCCAGAGGGGAGTCATCCATCCCAGCAGTCAGAACCCGAGTTCCAGCCAGCCTTGTCACCATGGGCTAAAGTGCTCTGGGGTCCTAAATAACTTAAAAGGCAGTCTAGGCCACAAGGATTGCAATTCCTGGGTAAGTCCTGGTGCTGTGCTGGACTTGGAACCAGTGGACTTGAAGGGCACACGACTTAGTGAGACACCAGGTGAAGCAGCTAAGGGGGTGCTTGCATCAACCCTCCCACAATCCCAGTCAGTGCAGCTTGCAGCTCTGGGAGAGACTCCTTCCTTTCACTTGAGGAGAGAAGAGAGAATTAAACACAGGCTTCGTCTTGCAACTTGGATACTGGCTCAGCTACAATAGGCCCCCATTCTAGGTCCTAGCTCCTGAATGAAACTTCTAAACACACCCTGGGTCAGAAGGGAACCCAGTGCCATGAAGGGAGGGACCAAGTCCTGGCAGGATTTATCACTTCCAGACTAAGGAGCCCTTGGGTTCTGAATAATCAGCAGTGGTAGCCAGGCAGTACTCACTGAGGGCCTTGGGTAAGACTCAGAGACATGCTGGCTTCAGGTGTGACCCTCCACATTCCCAGCTGTTGTGGCTATGAGGAGAGACTCCTCCTGCCACAGGAAAGAAAAGGGAAGCATAAAGGGGACTTTGTCTTGCAGCTTAGGTACCAGCTTGGCCACAGTGGAGTAGAGCACCCAGTGGGCTTTTGGGGTCCCTCATTCCAGAACTTGGCTCTCCGATGACACTTCTGGACCTGCTCTGGGCCAGAGGGAAGCCCACTGCCCTGAAGGGTGAGTCCCTGGCCTGCCAACATTCACCCAAGCTGACTGGAGAACCCTTGGGCCTTGCGTGAATGCTGGTGGCAGCCAGGCAGGACTCACCATGGGCCTGGGGTGATGGTAGCCATGGGGAGAGGCTCCTCTGCTTGAGGAAAGTAAGGAAAGAGTGGGAGGGATGGTGTCTTGTGGCTTGGGTGCCCGCTCAGCCATAGTAGACTAGAACACGTGGTAAATTCCTAAGGTGTCTGACTCCAGTCCTTGGCTCCTGGCATCTCTGGAGCTGCCTGGGGTTGCAGGGGAGCTCACTGACCTGAAGGGAAGCACACCAGCCTGGCTGGCTTTGTCACTTGCTGATTTTAGAACCCCAGGGTCTTGAGTGAACATAGGTGGTAGCCAGGCAGTGGTTACCATGGGCCTTGGGTGAACCTGAGTAGTGTGCTGACTTCAGGTCCAACTTAGCACAATCCCAGTGGTGGTGGACACAGAGGTGCTTGTGTCACTCCCCTCTA
>PVKV010015048.1:0-55183 GCA_004027835.1 Alouatta palliata
CTCACCCTCACCCTCATCCTCACCCTCACCCTCACCCTTACCCTCATCCTCACCCTCATTCTCGTCCTCGCCCTCTTCCTCGATCTCACCTGATGACTGAGGCATCACTATCAGTCCCCATTTACCAGGTGGGAAAACAGGCTCAGGTTGAGCACGTCAGTGACCCCAGGGGCTGGGGCTGCTCCACAGGCATGAGGCCAGCGGCTGGGCTCCAACCCTCATGGCGTCCCCTAGGCCCGCCCTGCTGCACCCTCCACCAGCTTTCCTCCCTCCCCGTGGTGCTGTCTCTCCTCCCTGGAAAAGTGACTCGTGGTTCATGCTGAACAGCTGAAAAGACTAAAAAAAAAAATCTTTAAAACCACTCCTGTCCTGTTATCCAGAATGAAACTCCGTCAACGCATTGGGGTGTTTCTTACTATTGAGCCCAAACTATCTTTCCATCTTTCTTTCTCCAAGTATCCCCCCATGTTTCCAAATGTCCCCCATACGTAGATTTTCCTGACTCCTCCCCCACAGAGACACTGTCTATTAGTACAACTGGCATTCTTGCCCAGAGCACACAAGCTTCAGGGACCCCTAAAAACCTAACACAAAAGTATATGAAATGTGCAGTCTCGGGAGAGGGTCTCTGAGTTTCGTAAAGTTCCCAAAGTGTCCTGGAACTCATATAAAGGTTCAGAACCTCTCCTCTGCCTGGGTGTTTTTGGGATGGGCCCCTGCTGGCCCGGGCCACAGACAGAAACTGTGAGGGCCAACTGGACCCGCTCACTCTAGGGGGTGATTGTCACTCAAACATGGCCATGGACGTGCAAGGGGGTTCTCTGCAGTATGAGCCCGATGACCGGAGTGTGTTTCTGGGAGGGTCCGTGGCCCCCCTGCCCTTGGCATTTGTGAAAATACAGCTTCCCGGAATGGCAGGCCAGCTTCTGCCCACTCAAGTGCGACCCGCACCCCTCCAGGTGCTCCACCTTCCCTCACTTGGAAAAGTCAGAAACATGCCCTCTGGTTTCTGAGCTTTGCGGAGTTACAGAGGCGCGTTGGCCCCTTCCTGAGTGGCTCCCGGGGCAGTGTGCTGAAACAGAGGGACAGATTACTTTCTTCTGCTCACAGGTATTTATTTTGCACCTATTATGTTCTAGGCACAAATCTCAGGTCTAAGATTCATAGTGAACCAAATAGGGTCTCTGTCTGTCTGGAGCTGAAGCCTAACCAGGGCTGATGAAGAAGGCAGGAGTAAGTGTGCACCGTGACAGCTGGCATCGCGATCTGGGGAAAATGAAGCAGGGAAGGGATGGAGTGAGGGAGGGCCTGTTTTAGATGGGTGATCGGGGACACTTCTCTCAGCAGGGGACGTGTGAGCAGAGACCCAGAGAAAAGAAAGGGTGAGCCTGATACATGGGGTAGGGGGGTGCCTTCCAGGCCGAGGGAATGGCAAACACAGCACGCATGGAGGGACAGGAAGAAGCCCCCGTGTTCCTGTTTCCCAAGCCCATGGGTCAGCTCCAGAATGCTGGGGATCTCATCGCACCAATCCTCAGCTGAGGCCATGGTGGTGGCTTGGGGACACAGCTCAATATGACTTTGGACCTAGGGTCTGCTGATTTGGCACATAAAAATGTGGGATGTCAAATACTGCCTGGGCCATACCAAATAGTTCTTGCCTTTCTGAAATCCTCATTAACTGGGCTTTCTGTATTTTGTCTGGTAATGCTCTCTGGACCTGGCCCATGGACAGAGGTTGATTTAGAAGGGACAGCTGCTGTTCCCTGACACAGCATTTGTGCTTAGCCCTGGGCAGGCAGTAGGGAGCCATGGGAGGGTATTGAGCAGGGGAGAGGCAGCCTCTAATTTGCATTTCAGAAAAGTCACGTGGGTGACTGGGAGGTTGTTAGCGGCGAAGTGGCAGGGGAGAGGATTGGTCCAGGCTTTTGTGATGTCCAGGACTGGGGCTGAGCCTGAGACAGGACAGTGGTTTCGTGGAAAGCGGAGAGATGGGTTTCAGAAGGGTTTGGGAAGCGGAGTTGAATGAGTCGAGGCTGGCCCGGGGTTTGTGTCCTGGAGACTGGACGGTGGTGAGCACAGCAGGGCTGTTGGGATGTGAGGGGATGAGGGTGGAGCCTTTAGAGACCTGGGGGCGGAGCCTATTAGGTCAGAGTGTGGGGGGTTCACACTCCCCCTGCCAGGTCTGGGGGGAGTCTCTCCCACAGCTCTGGAGCCCAAGAGAGAAGACAGGAGTTTGGGCATCCATCACTCGTCCAGACGTGGCCGTGGAGACTTTGTGTGTACGGAGATGGGTCAGAGGGTGGGAGGCTGGGAGGTGTCAGATTTTAAAGGTGGGGCAGGGTGAGCCCAGAAGGTGATTGGTCGGGTTCAGGGACGAGGGGAGTTCGGGAAGGCCTGTAAGGAAGGGGTCATCAATAGGGTGAATGCTGCATCAGCGGATGCGGGACCAGGATCAGCTGGGGAGTAATCGGGGGCAATTTCAGGTGGGGAGTGGGTCTCACAGGAGAGACCAGAAGAAGGCAGGCAGCGTCACTTATTCACACATCCATCACATCACAGATGCTTTCTTTCTTTCATGTTGAGATTCACTCCGGGTGGTTGGCAAAATATTGAAGGAAATATTAAGGAAAGTTGTAAGATTATTAGTTTCAAACCTTTTGGAAGGCTGAAAGGTTTTTATTAACTTATGGAACAGGCTGAAGGCAGCCAGTTCCTATCTTAGAGCATTAAGTCATAGGGTGAAGAATAGGGATAATGGAAGCTTCCCAGTGAAGTCTGTTTACCCGACACTCCTTTGTCTCCACTCTATTTGTTTACTCGTGTGAACTTTGTGCAGGGTGGCCCTCTGGGGAGGGGGATCGAAGGGGGTTTACCTGTTAATGGTGTTTGTTCTGCGCCAGGAACCAAAACCTTTTATCATTCGTAAAACCACTGGTTTAACTGTGTTGGCTTAGACCCTCTTTTATTAAATTCATACTGAATAAATGTGAGGAGAAATGGCTAGAGGGGTCAGGTAGCTGCAAGTAGTGATCAACGTCTCACTTTCAGCCTGGGGGCAAAGAGGGACATGGCCCCCCAGGAGCCCACGGCTGGAAGGGCTAAGGGGGTATGGCTAGGGGCCTGGGGAGTAGGGATAGGAAGGGGATGGCCCTGAGAAACAGAGGACTCAGTGGGAGATGAGAGGGAGAACTGTCTGGGGCAGCATCTGGAAGCCCCAGTGGATACAGAGCAGCCACTCCTGGAGGGCTGCATGGAGGTGGTGTCCTTCAAGACAGCCAGGTTCAGGCAGGTGGGATGTGAAAAGAAACTCCCAGAAGACCTTGAATCTTCAGCACCCTGGTAACCATGTCCTGGGGATTCAAGGTGCTCTGCAGCAAGGTTTGGTGTGATGGGGAGAGAGGACGTCAAGGTACATGAAGCTCCAGTGATGGGCAGGAGAACTCTGGGCCAAAGGGGAGTGTGGCTTCAGAAGTCCCAGGGCCCCCCAATCTGTCCCTTTTCCTGCCTGATGCCTCCTGTTCCCACCGTCCCCCGCCAGTATCCCTACGCTTTTCTATCCATTCCCTGCTGGAATCCATTCCCAGAAGACAATGGAATGCCTTCCCTGTGAGGCCTGCTGGACCACGGAGCCCCCTGCCCAGGCCTGCACTTGCATCCTGGTGAGAGCCAAAGCAGGCACTGGGCCAGGGCAGGCAGCTGTGCTGGCGGGTTCCAGGCAGTGGGAAGCAGGGGACAGAGATCCTCCCAGCGGTGCAGAGCCGGCTCCTGCAACTGCAATAGGGGCTGATCCCCCCATGTAATTCTGGGGTCCTGCCATACCAGGTGACCCAATAATGACAGCAGAGTACTCGCCCCCAGCCTCACCAAAGCTGCAATAGCATTGCCAAGGCACAGCAGCCAGAGCAGGAGGAAAATCAAGACACTTCCCTCATGGCTCTGCAGACGCTACACACTAAGGCACATCAGATAAGCGTCTTTTCTTGTATGTGGTCAAGGTGTCAGACAGGCTGGCTGCCGTCTGCCTCCCTCCGTGGTTCTCACTGCTTGCCTGGGCCTCCGAGAAGCATAGGGAGGACGTAGGCAGAGACCACTCACCATGGAGCCCAGTCTGGGGTTGGAATCCTCAGCCCCATTAACGCCCCCAAGGAATGCAAAATACCTGGTCCTCTCCCGGTCTACAATCTCCTGTGGCTCCCTAGGACCACGGCATCACCACTATACTCCTCAGCCTGGCGTTGGGGTCCTTCTAGGTAACCCTTTTGCTGCTTCTCCCCATGCACCTTACACTGACCAGGATGGAATATGCTCTATGAATTTCAGCCTCTAGGACATGGCCCACAGGGCTCTCTCCTCTCAGAAGTTCCTCCCTTCCGCTGCCACTGTCTGAATCCTGCTCATCTTTCATGATCCAGCTTGCATATACCTCCTCCAGGAAGTCCCCAGGCTCACTGTCTATTCTTTGTAGCCAAGATGTCAGCTTCTTTTTTTCTTTCTTTTTTTTTTTTTTTTTTGAGACGGAGTCTTGTTCTGTCACCAGGCTGGAGTGCAGTGGCATGATCTCATCTCACTGCAATCTCTGCCTCCCAGGTTCAAGCAATTCTCCTGCCTCACCCTCCTGAGTAGCTAGGACTACAGGCATGGGCCACTACACCCAACTAATTTTTGTATTTTTAGTAGAGATGAGGTTTCACCATGTTGGCTAAGATGGGCTCTATCTCTCGATCTTGTGATCCACCTGCCTCAGCTTCCCAAAGTGCTAAGATTACAGGCATGAGCCACTGCACTCAGCCAAGATGTCAGCTTCTAGGAATCTACTTGTTCCTTAGTGCCCAGCACTGTGTGGTATGGACACCCATAAATGCTTGTGTTGAATTATTCACCCTGTTCAGCTTCAGCTCACATGTGTTAGGCACCTAAACGTCACATACTGGATTGGGGAAATTTAAATTTCCCTAATGATGTGGTGATGTCAGTATCACTGCCTCCATCCTCATGTCAGGAAACTGAGACTCAGAGAGGCCAGGGGATACCCCCTAGTCACATTGCCAAGAAGTGTCACAGTGGGCTTACATGGAGGCCTTTCTGGTTCAGAGTCTGGCTGTTTCTACTCCCTGCTTTGTCTGTCCATCTGGAACATCTTGTAGCTCTTCTGTGTAACTGGGTCTCGGAGGAAAAGGGGTGGCCTGCTGTTTCCATGCTGACTTTGATTTCAACCACTCTTTATTATTTCTTTTCTTATAATAAAAGAAATGTTCATTCAGGTCTGACTGTTGAATCCAGTGCTCTTTCAAAGATACCCTATCGCCTCTGTTCCAGGTGGTCCCCTTGAGCCAGAGAAGGCGGGGAAGGTGACCTGGTCCACCCTGGTGTCTCCAGGCAACCGGCCTTATCAGTTAGGACTGATCTGGTTATTGCAAGTGACAAAAACCCAACTCTGATGGCAATTTCATGTGTCAACTCGGCTAGGCCAGAGTGCCCCAACGTATCACTCAATACTAGTCTAGACACTGCTAGGAAGGTACTTTTTTGGTAAGATTAACATTTAAATCAGTCGATTTCGAGTAAAGCAGGTGACCCTCCATAATATGGGTAGGACTCATCCAATCAGGTGACAGCCTTCAGAGAAAAAGGACTGACTCCCCCAGGGAGGAGGGAATTCTGCCTGCAGTCTGCCTGCAGACTCAAGCTGCAACATCAGCTCTTCCCTGGGTCTCCAGCCTGCCAGCCTACCCTGCAGATTTGGGACTTGCCAGCCTCCACAATTGCATGAGCCAATTCCTTAAAATAAATCCCTCCCCGGCCCTGGCTCCCCTCCACCCCTTTTGTTCTGCTTTACTCTGTGCTGGCTTCATTCTTGAGCAGGCTCTTCTTACAAAGTGCAAAGAAGGCAGCCAGCAGCTCTAACTTACTGCCGAAGCTTAGCAAACCAGAGAAAGGGAGGGCCTCTTTTCAATAATTCCGGCAAAAGTTCCAGGGCTGACGCTCATTGGCTTGGCTCGGTTCACGTGACCATTGATTCCTGAGCCAATTGCTTTGACTCTGGTGGGCCAGGGGGCCAGGTAGCCCTCTGTTCTGTGGTCTGACAATGATTCCTGCATGTTTTCCTTGAAACAGACCCCTGGACTTGGACCAACTGCAGATCTGAAGGAAAAAAGCAGGAAATACAGTGGAACCTGGGATTGATGCATGGAGTTGGGTGGAACCAAGATTTACATATCCCCCCAGGGAGTTTGCTGAAACTGAAACACCCAGGGACTGGCTCATGCCCCCCACCCCACTACCACCACCCTCCAGGCTCCAGGGACTGGCTCATGCTCCCCCCCCCCACCCTCCAGGCTCCAGGGACTGGCTCATGCCCCCCACCCCACTACCACCACCCTCCAGGCTCCAGGGACTGGCTCATGCCCCCACACCACCACCCCCCTCCAGGCTCCAGGAACGTCAGGGTTCCTTTAGTTCCTGTCTTTGCTTAATGCATGAACTTTCTCTATAGCATTCTGAAGTGGCCACACACTTCTGGTGTTGGGGAGCTCACTACCTGTCATGGCAACCCATGCCATTTTGGACTAGCTCGGACTGGGAGAAAGTTCTCCTTTATGTCCAGCTGAAGTCAGCCTCTGTATCTCTACTCATCAGTCCCAATTCTGCCCTCTACCCATCCCCTCTCCCTCCCTCACCCCTTCCTGTCTGCCTCGGCCCGGGCACCAGGCTAATCCCTCATTCACACTATTCAGGCCTCTAAGTCAGCTCTCCCATCAGCTGCTCTCCAGGCGACGCACTGAGCACATGGCTCATGTGATCTCATGTCCTCCTGCCTGAGGCGGGCACTGTTACTGCGCCCATTTTACAGAGGAGGAGACTGAGCTTCAGCGACATGCAGTGACTCGCTTCAGATCACCCGACTAATACAAGGCTGAGCAGGGGGCCGACTCTCACTCCAAAGCCCATGTTCTTTGCCACCAGGTACCTGCCTTCAACTGTTCTTCAAATGACATGGTTTTGAGAACCCCCTGCTACCCTGAAAGCCTTCTTCTGCTCATGGGCCAGTAGATCAAAGCTTCTCAAAGTAGGATGCCCACAACTGAATTATAATGGTCAGGACTCTTGTCGTACTGGATGATGGAAATTTCTTGCAAACTGACTTAATCATTAGCTCATATAACTGAAAATCCCAGGGGAATATGGCTTCAGGCATGGCTGGAGCCAGAAGCTCAAACAACACAGTTAGGACTTAGATCCTCTTATTCCCCCTTGCAGCTCTCCACAGTGCTCTACTCCGCCTTAGCCTCACTTTCAGGCAGGCCTCTCCCCTTAGTGGCCCTCAGCAGCCGAAGCTTTATATTTTATCAGTTCAGCAATTCCAGGGGAAAGAGCTTCCCCTCTCTATCCTTGCAGGCAAAGTCTCAGGATTAATTATCATTGGCTGGGCTTGGGTCATGTGCTCTCCCTTACACCAATGATTAGATACAGGAGCCAGTGCTGGTTGGCCAGGACTGGGTCACTTGCTCATCTTTTGGGCTGGGCAGTGATGTCATTGATAGCAGACACACACAGGGAGGTCTACTCCTGAGCCAGAACTTCCTATTTCCCTATTGCTGTGGAGTGGGTGCAGGTGTGGGAGCTAGAGGTAACGCTCACCTCCTTTGTCTGGGTGCTCTTCTTTTAGTAATGCAGCCGAGAATCCCAAAGTCAATTTTAGCAGCCATGTCACCCAGTCGATGCCCCTCTAAGTGCTGACTCCGGCCCTAGACACCACAGCTCAGCCCAGCCTCTTCCCACTGTGGTTTGGACGCAAGTCCAACATTTGTCCGTGGGTCCCTCTGACGTCCTATCTTGTTACACTCCAGTGAAAGCCTCGTGGCCGCCAGGGTCTCTGCCTGCCTTGTTCACTGCTGTGTCCTCTGCACCTAGACCAACACCCGGTCCATACACTCAATGAATGTTTGTGGAATGAATGAATGAGACCAGCCTATAGCACCTTAGCCGACCCTGCTCTGTGGTCACTTTGGGCACCTGCAGGCTTGGTGCCAAACAGACCCTGCCTTCACAGAGCAACACTGGTGAGGGAGTCAGAGACAGAAAATAAACCACAAGGCACAAACAAAAATGGAATATGTCAGATGGCAGAGGGCATGAAAAAGGAAACAATACTCAGGATAAGAGGATGGCAAGGCACACAGGTGTCAGGAAAAGTCTCTCGGATAAAGGCACCCTTGAGCAGAGGCCTGAATGAAGTGAGTGCATGGGCTGTGCTGTCCTCTGGAGGAAAGACATTCCAGGCAGAGGCAGAGCATGTGCAAAGGCCCTGAGGTGGTAACAGGCTTGACAAGTTCTGGGAATAGCAAGGAGGCAGAGGGGGAGGGCAGGAGGAGAGGAGTCAGAGAGAAACAGGCCAGGGTGTGCAGGGGCTGAATGAAGCCCATTGTGAGGAGTTTTACTTGCTTTTTCTTTTTTCTTTCTTTTTTTTTTTTTTTCCAGACAAGGTCTCACTCTCATCACACCCAGGCTGGAGCACAGTGGCACAATCTCGGCTCACTGCAGCCTCGACTTCCAAGGTTCAGGGCATCCTCCTGCCTCAGCCTCCCCAGTAGCTGGGACTACACACATGAACTACCATCCCTGGCTTTTTTTTTTTTTTTTTTTTTTTAGTAGAGATGGGGTTTCTTTGTGTTGCCCAGGCTGGTCTCGAACTTTGGGGCTCAAGTGATCTGCCCTCATCAGCCTCCCAAAGTGCTGGGATTACAGGCATGAGCCACTGTTCTGGTCCTTGTTATTTTTCCCATGGTAGTGGAAACCACTGGAGGGTTTTCAGCAGAGGGGTGACCTCATCACTCCTGATCAGGTGGCCCACCTGCCTACTGTTGAGACTGGACTTTGGGAACATGTGTGGGAGCAGGGAGAACCTAGGAGTCTCCCCCAGTAACGCAAGCTGATGAGGGTGATGGGGGCCAGCCAGGGAGGAAGCAGTGGAGGCAGGGAGAAATGGGATTTCTCCTTGAAGGTGGAAGCAGCAGGACTTCCTGACTGCAGGGCCAGGGTGGAGGCTGCAGGTGGCAAAGCTGTAGGGAAGTTTCATTTTGAGCAAGGCAAAGGATGCAGTGGCTACTACCTGAGGAGGGAAGACTGGGGGAGGCAGGCTTGGGGGGAGAACAGTCAAGAACTGTCTTTTGGCCACAATCTTTTTGAGATACAAGTGGAGACACAGGGCACAGCTGGAGACGAGCCTGGAGGTCAAAGGAGGGGAGGTGGGCTGGAGACAGAGGAGGGAGGGGTTGGGGATCAAAACCACTGGAACACAGGCTCCATTTCAAGTCCCAGCTCTGTGGAGTTGCCCAACTAACCCCCTCGCCAGTACGGTCACATCCACCACTCGGTGATCACACCCACTTTACAGGTGAGAAACAGAGGGATGAAGCAGCTTTTCCAGGGCCACGCAGTGAGCCGAGGGCTGGGTCTGAAAGAGACGCAGGACATTAGCAAGGACTAGGGGAGCCCCTGTGTCAGGACAAGTGGCAAGTGACAGAAGAAGTGACTGTCAAGCTGGCTCTCACAAAACAAAGCAAAATAAACAGGCAATAGGAATATGAGATTGGTTCATAGAACTGAAAAGTCCAGGAGTAGGGCCTACTTCAGGTACAGATGGATCCAGGAGCTCAAATGATATCATCAGAAACTCCCTCTGCCCCTCCTTCCATTCTGATTTTCTCTGCTTTAGCTGCTTCTCAGGTAGGTTTTTCTGACCCAGTGTCATAAAGGATCACCATCAACCTGGCTTTCACCCTGTCAGCTTCCACCCCAGGTGAAAGAGAACACCTCTTGGTTTACAGTGCAGCCAAGGCCCCAGGATTGACCGTCACTGGGTAACCTGGGTCATGAGCCCTCCCCTGAAACTTGATGGGGGGATGGCTCCCTCCCACACCACAAGGAGGGAACACAGGGAGGGGCGGTTCCTCACAAGAAAATCCAGATGTTGTTTTTAAGGGAGGGAAGAATAGAAGCCGGGCTGCCCGAACCACAGATGGTCATTGCGGAGGGTGGTAGCTGCCCAGCTCTGCAGAAGAGGGTAGGCATATAGACAAAGGGCTGTCAGAGACAGTTCTGGTGTCTGGGAGCACCGGCTTCAGGACCCTCCTCCTCCACATCCTCTCTCTCTTCTGCCAGTCTGTGGAAGTCACTCTGCTGGGTGATGGAGAAACATCCTGCCCCAGGCATTCAGGGATCTGACTTCTCTTTCCAGCTTGGGCTGTTGATCCCACCCTCCTCTCCAGCCACTCGGCCTCCTCACTCCTTCTGAATATGCTCTGCCTAGTCCAAACCCTGGGCCTTTGCTCATGCCATTTCCTCTTCCTGGAATGCCCTCCTTACCATCTCCAGGGATTGCAATCCTGCCAGCCTGCAGAGGGGGTGGCCCTGCTGCTTGCGAGCCTGTGTCCTCTCTTACCTGTGAGCTCCCAGAGGGCAGAGGAAACACATATTCTGTGTCCTCATCTCTTCGCCTGAGCTGGTGAGTGGGAAATATTGGCTCAATGAATGGATGATGACTCAATTCATGATAATTAAACGTAAAAGAGAGAGGTGAGAGATGGATGGAGGGGAGGGAAGGGGAGAGGGAGGGAGGGAGAACAACCCAGTTCAAATGTTACCTTCCTTGGGAGCATCCCCTGAAGCTCGTTTTCAAAGTCTGACGTGATTTACTTCTCAGCACCAGTCATTTCAGGATGTGCCACGTCATCTCTGTCCTGTGATTCCAGGAAACGTGTCTTAATCGTCTCTTTTCCTTCTGCCTCCTCATGCCCTCCCGGGCCTTCCCTGGCGTGCTGTGCCTACAGGGGCTTAACAACTGCTGACTTAAGAAGACTAAAGGCCTCATAGACCTACCAGTGTCCTCCCCTCTCCGAATGATCAGCATTTTCCTACCGAAAGAGGGCAAGGCTCAGCTCCATGTTTCTCGAGCAGGAGAACCTCAGGCATAAAAGGGAAGTGAGAAGGGTGAAAGAGGACAGGCTTGTGAGTTCTCCAGGGAAGAGGGGACATTGGTTGGGTGCTTGCTGTATGTGGATACTCCGTACACAGATCTGAGTTTATTTTCCCTACAGCCCTGTGAGATGGGTGTTGGTCTTTTAACTGTACAGGTGAAGAAACTGAGGCTCAGAGAGGTGGAATGGTAAGATCAAGGTCACACAGCTCTTCAGAGACATGGCTGGAATCGTACCCCAGGCCCAAGGCAATGAATGGTACGCTAGTGGTAAACTGGCTCTCAAAAGCAAAACAAAACAAAGCTCCAATTTGCAATGTTTGCCAATTCCTGTGGTGTAAATACTCCCACCAAGTCCATTTGCAAGCTACCAACACGGGCCTGTAAAATTCCCAAATATTTCACAATTGCCTCTTGCAAGCTGGTAGCAACCCACTGACAGTCTGTCTGACCCCGTGGAGAGGCTTCTCCCGCCGTCCTGGAAGGGGTGGGGGTGGGAGGACTGGCCGATGTTGCTGTGGTGCTGCCCTGGGCAGAGGGAGGTGCTGGGGTAGTGGTGGCTGGGGACCTCTACCAGCCCCAAGCATTCCTGCACTGCTCTGTGTCTCCCTGGCTCCCCGCCCCTCTGCCTCTGCAGCTCTCTCTCGGCTACTCCCCGAGCTTCCCTGCACCAGGTCCCTATCCTAGATGTCCTCCCTGCTAGGCCTCTCCTTCTGGTTCTTCATCCTCGTGCTGTGTTTCCCTCCCATTTCTATCTACAGGTTTCTCTACCGTTCCTTTTCTTGAACTCTTCCTCCCTCTCAGGAAACATTTCAAAGTCTGTTTAAAAAACAACACAGCGACTGAATTTACAGGTTTTTTCCCCCTCTTCTTGAGAACAGGACGTGAGAAGGCCAGGTTGAATTTCCTGTGTGAAATGGTGTGTGGGCTTTCTGAGCAAAACAAGGGTCAGGCTGTGGTCCTAAAGGAAATGCCAAGGTCACCAGGAATCAAGTCTCTGGCAGTGCAGCCCCCTGGGATGCCCAGGCCACTCCTGCCCTCCCTGGGGATGAGTTTTTCCAGACATGAGCTGGGGAGAGAGCTGGGACGGGCACAGAATGTTCCACCGCACACCAGTCACGCCCCATTTATCCAGGTCCTCACCACAGGGCAAGAGGCCCCCCACCCGACTCCTAGCTCCTAAGTCCAGGCCCTGCTCCACCTCCTCCCACTGTGGGTATGACCTGGGGCAAGTCACTGTGCTTCTGTGAGCCTCAGTTTCCTCATCTGTGAAATGGGGATGACGAAGCCAACTTGGGGGTCTTGCCAGGAGGACTGTATGTAAATAACACACCTAGCAGAATGCCTGGTAAGTATTGACATTGAGATAATCTTAGTCCAGAGGGGAGTGAGTGGAGAGGCAGAGGAAAGAGAGGTGTTCCCTGTAAATGCTAACTGAAGTCTTCCCCCATTTTGTGGCAAAATCATGATTAATTGACTCTTTCTCAATGGAAACTTGCAATCATTAGCTGTGGGGCCCTAGGCGAGTTAACCTATTTGTGCCTTCCTTTCCTAATCTGTAAAACAGTTTATAATAGAATCTAACACACAGGAGTATTACACGTATTAGATGAGCTAATAGATGAACGTGCTTAGGACAATGCCTAGCTTATAGTAAGTGCTTAATCCATGTCAGCTATTACGATTATGATTATTTAAATACTCCTAACAGCCATTCAGCAGGAGAACATGTAATAATTCTCGGTTAAGTTCAAGGAGGCCTCTGATGGGGACACTTGCCACACATTTTGCTCCAAGACACCATGATTAAGAGTTTTTTGTTTGTTTCTTTTGTTTTATTTTGTTTTTGAGATGGAGTCTCGCTCTGTAGCCCAGGCTGGAGTGCAATGGCGCGATCTCAGCTCACTGCAACCTCCGCCCCCTGGGTCCCAGTTCAAGCAATTCTCCTACCTCAGCCTCCCAAGTAGCTGTGATTACAGGCACAAGCCACCATGCCCAGCTAATTTTTATATTTTTTAGTAGAGACGGGGTTTCACCATGTTGGCCAGTCTGGTCTTGAACTCCTGAACTCGTGATCCGCCCACCTCGGCCTCCCAAAGTGCTGGGATTACAGGCATGAAAATTAAGGGGTTTTAACTTCCGGTCCTCCCCTGGTGTTCTCATCGGTGACGTGGGCTGGAACAGTCCCCACTTGATAGTGAGTATCTGGGAGTGAGCACCCGTGGGCAGTGCTTAGAAACCATGGCAGGGATTGTGTGCTTTCTTGTCCCACGGGCGGGGAATGCACAGGGCTTTGTCCCTCTGTGGGCATCAGAGCCTGGAGGTTGAGTCCCTGAGGCTCAGGGATCTGCCACCCCCTCATCTCCAGGTGGCACCTGACTCGCTGGGGCTTCCCGCCCCCTGGCCCAGGTGATTGATTTGTGGAGGGACATGTGACCCAAGCTGGACAGAGGCGAGCCTGGCCTTCCTTGAGAGTGGGTCGCATGCTGGGTGCTGTTGCAGACACACTGAGGCATGACTGTGGACCCTTTGCAGCGTTGCTCTCCCCATGGTATAGATGAGGAAATGAGTCAAGAAGCCTGATTCCAGCTCCTGGTTCTGCCACTGACTCACTGTGAACTTGGGGAAGCCCTTCCATTCACTCAACAGACAGTTGTTAAGTGCGGTGCTGGACAGTCATCATGGCCTCAGCATGGAAGCCTCCCTGCGCCTCTCCGATCACACCTGAGATAAATGCTTATTCCCATCTCACAGGCAGGAAAACGGAGGCACCAAAAGTTCGCAGGGCCAATACAAGCTGCAATTTGAACCCAGCTGTCTGCTCCACTGCCTGTGCTCTTGAACTGCTGAGTCTCCCACCCCTCCTGAGTGGGGATGGGGTGTCCTCACTGAGCAAGGGTGGTAAGGGTGCTGGCCTTGGCCTCACTATTCAGCTTCCTGGTTGGCTGTGGTCTTGAGGCACAGTGGGAATCCCAGCTCTGAGCTCACTCACATGAGACCCTGGGCAGGTCATGGCTCCTCTCTGAGCCTCAGCTTTCCTAGTTAGGGAGAGATGGGTTCTGGTGCTCCAAGCTCTTTGCACCTTCTGGGAGTGCCCGGTCTCTTAGCAGCCCTCCACCCCCCACTCCTGCCCCCGAGGTGTCCATTCCTCCGCCCTCCAAATTGTAACCCCTCATCTGGCGACTTGCCCTTAGAACCAGCAGCCTGCGTATCTCCTGGCCTCCCTCCTCTAATGGGGGAAGCAGGCAGTCTGGGTGGGCGGGATCCAGAGGTCTGGGGTTGGTATAGATCCGCTGCCCACCGGCCACACAAGGCTGTCTGGCCTGGTGAGGGGCAGGGCTGTTTCTATCGATCTGCACTGTCAGCACGGGGAAAGCAGTTGTTTACCTCCCAACCTGAAATCAATGGGACCAGGCCTAGCAGATGGGGGTGGAGGGTTTGGAACCGGGAAATAGCTCCCCTTGAGTTTTAGAAACACAAGCCAGGGCAGATCACACTGGGCTTGCTTCAAGGGTCAGCTGGCAAGGCGGAGCTGCAGTGCATGCTGGGAAGAGGCCCGGGTCAGGGCCACCCAGATGCTCTGTGCGGCAGCTCATGGCTGTCCCCCTCCAGCCCTGGACTCTGAACCTGGTGGTACAGGCTTGACATCCCTGGGCTGGGTCATCAATCTGGTTTGAGCCCCTCCTCAGACACTGACCTGGTGTGTAGACGAGGGGAAGTCGCTGTCCCCAGGCATCAAAGGATGAGGTCAGACCAGTCATCAGTAAGGACAGTCCACCTCTGGCCTGAAGGATGGTGGTGACAATATTTCCTCCTGTCTGGGCACGTTGAATCCCCCAGTGATGGCTCATGGGGTAAGGATGGCTCTTGGGGGGCCCATTTCACACCTTACCCCTGCCATTCAAGCGTCAATTACTGCCCCTTCCGACACACATCCACCCCCTCCTGGCAAAGTTCTTTTCCAAAGACCTCATGATATGCCCACCACATTCCACACACATTCCCAGGGCCTGCCTGTCTCCCAAGGAAGCTGTAGCTCCCCACGGGGTCAGGAAAGAGGCCCTACATATTTGGCTTTCTCTATGGGGGCAGGGCTGTCCCCCAGGAGGGAACCTCAGTGTTCAAGAGAGGGTTTGCTCCATGGAGGCTGGTGTCCTCTCCCAAACTTCTGAGAGACTGTGGGGTCCCTGAGGGCAGGGCAGGGTTGTGCCCATCAGTTCCCTCAGGGGCTCCTTTAATAAAGAAAGGTAGCAGCGCAACAATAGTATGGGGGTTGGAACCTGCTGGGGCGCCCTTTGTAGGGGGAGCGGGGGTAGTGTGTTTGGGACTGGGTTGGGTAAAAGGAATGTGCTGGATTAGGAGGATTTATCCTAAATGTGGTGGGTTTAAGTTGAATTAGGCCCAAACACCCATGATGGTTAGGCAGAGCTCAACTGGATTAGTTAAATTGAGTTAGCTAGATTGGGCTTGTTAGTGGAGTGGGGTTGGATTAGTTGGGTTATCCTGGTTAGGTGAAATGACTTATGTGGTTGAATTGGGTTGGGTTATTTGGACTCAGAGAGCCGGGTTGGTTTGAGCTGGTAAATTGAGTTGGTTTGGTCTAATTGAGCTGGATTATGGGGTTGGCTTTGTTTGGGTTAGTTCAGTTGGGTTGGTTTGGGCTGGTTTAATTAGAGTTGTCTGGTTAGTTGCATTCAGCTAGTTAGTTGTGTTAGGCTGCTGAGTTGAGCCATTGGGCCGGTTCAGTTGATTAGGCTGGATAGGTAGTGGCGCAGGGCTACTTAGGTTGGGCTGGGTGGCTAGGTTTGGTTACATGGGTTGAGCCCGTTCTTTGGGTTGGGTTAGTTGCTTGGGTGACTGGTTTGGGTTGGCTTGGGCAGGGTTAGTTGGGTAGAGCTAGTGGGTTGAGATAGGTCACTTGGGTTTCTAGAACTGCGCTGGCTAGACAGGTGGGGTTGGTTGGCTTGTCTGTTGGAGTAGGCTGGCTTGGTGGGCTGGGTTATGGCCTGGCTGGGTTCCAGGTTGGTGGGGGGATGGCCACAGGCCTCTGAGCTCTGCTTAGTCTCCAGCTCTGAGCCAGAGCGGGGGTAGGGGGTGGGCGCCGTGGCCACAAATAGCTGTGGGGAACACAAACAGTTTGGTCTTCAAAGACCTCAGTGGTGGCGGCTGTAACTTTCCACACGGCCCAGCAGGCACGTCTCTAGGCCTTGTGTTCGGGCCCAGCTGCTGCTTCCTCTGTGAGCAAACCACAATGTGGGGGGCGGGAGAGGAGGGGACATGGGGGCTCCGAGTCTCCCCACAGGAGCCAGGCAGCCCTTGCCAGGCATCTCCCAGCTTAGGTGCCAGGTACTCTCTGCCAAGGGGAGAGATACTGACCCTGCCGTAGGGGTCTATCCCCTCCCCTACGGCAGCCCCTGCACGGCCCGATGTGCCAGGCCCAGCAGGGGGTTGAGACGAGGAAGGGCTGTGGGGAGGTAGGAGCAGAGGTGGGGGTGATGGCTCAGCTACAGGCTTGGGAGAGTCAACAGTGTCTGAGACCTTGGTTTCTGCATAGCTGTGGCGGGATCTGGGTGGACATTCATTCATTCATTCATTTATTCATTCAAAATACTACTTCTTGAGTATTCATTAAGTGCAAAGACCTGAAGACAAGGGTCAAAGGAAGGAGAGAAGGGGATGGCCACAGAGACAGGCTGAGGCTTCCTGGAGGGCGGTGTCCTCCCTGTATTCTCACTCCCTCTGCTCAGCCCCTTTCTGTTGCTCTTTTGAAGGGACCCACTGTGGGCAGCTCGGAGCCTGCCTGTATTCAGACAAGGTGTGCCCTGTGGGCAGACATGATGGTGGCCAAGCCCAGACAGCAGGGTTGGCCACTTGCAGCCCAGCACCCTCCCTTCCCTCTGCCCAGCCCTCTAACTGCTCTGCCTCTGGTCTGCACCCCACCCTACCTCCCCACCCATTCCACCTGGGCTGACTCTGCTCTAATCCCTGGGAAGGCAGAGCGGCGACACCCAAGGAGCCTCAGAGGTTGTCAAATCTAAGCTCACACTGCAGAGATGAAGAAATAGGGGCCTAGAGTTGGAGCATGGCTTGCCTAGGACACATGGTGCGTTGGAGGCAGAGCCAGGGTTGCCGTCTAGATGCCCTGACTGCCCACGCCAGGAGCAGCCACCTGGCTCCGTGGGAAGCCCAGCAGTCCTAGGCTTGTCACTTACATCTGAGTGGCCTTGGGTAGGTGTCTTCATCTGTCAGCTTCAGCTTCCTTCAAGGCAATGGTGCTCAGCCCTCAGTGATTTCGCCCCTTGCAGGAACATTTGCCAATGTCTGGAAACATTTTTGGTTGTCACAACTCAGGGCATGCAATGGCACCTGGTGGCTGGCAGCCGGGAATGCTGCTAACATCCCACAGTGCACAGACCAGCCCCCTACAACAAAAACAGTGCACAAGCCAGCCCCCTACAACAAAAAACTGCCTAGTCCTGAGCATCAGTGGTGGCAAAGCTCAGAAACTGTTCTATGCTGACCAGTTGTCCCAGTTAGTTTGGGACTGAAAGGTTTCCTGGAACGTGGGACTTCCAGCACTAAAACTGGGACAGTCCAGGACGACAGGGATTGCTGGTCACGCTAGCTTCTTCCTCTGTCAAATGAGAACATCGTTACCTTCCCCACAGCACTGCCACAGGCTTATGTGAGAATCTGGGGGGTGACGGCTCAGAACCATGCCAGGCCCGGGCCAACAGTGAGCAAAGCCAGTGGCGATGATTCCCATGACACCAATACTCACCAGGCTTCCTCCTTCTGCAGTCTTTCTCCTGCTGGCCACTGCTTTCCTCGTTTCTAAGTCTGGCCAAACTTCCTAAGGCTCCCAGACCAAGCACATCCATCCACAGAGACCTCTCCCTCCTCTGACTTCCCACCACAACCCCGTCTGTCCCTCCCAGCCAGGCCCTGGCCCATCACAGGTTCCTGTTTAGCCACCAGGTGTTCTGAGGGTTGAGAATCTTCTTCCCAGGTAGTTTAACGTATTCTCTAGCAATTCTCTGATTCCCTGCTCATGCCCCAACTAGACTGAGAGCTCCTTGAGGGCAGGGGTCATGGCAGGTGCATATCTGTGCCCCGATGCCCAGCCCAGTTGGCATCTGAGCCCTCGCCAGGGACCACGCTGTACCCTCTGAGAGTCCTGGACACACTGTCTTCCCTGCCTGTCACCCCTGCCGCATGGTGCCTGGCACGGTGCTGGTGCACAGTAGAGACCTGATGGAGACCTGGTCTTGCACCCTTGAGAAACGTCAGGATGGAAACCAATAACGTGGCGAGAGGTTTTCAGTTCACTGAGTGCCAAAACTGATGACAACACTGTGTGGTGTGAGCATATGGGGAATGACATTCATTCGAAGGACATGGTTTTTTTTTTTTTTTTAGATGGCGTCTTAGTCTGTCCCCCAGGCTGTAGTGCAGTGGTACGATCTTGGCTCACTGCAACCTCTGCCTCCCAGGTTCAAGTGATTCTCTTGCCTCAGCTTCCCGAGTAGCTAGGACTGCAGGCATGCACCACCACACCCGGTTAATTTTTGTATTTTTAGTGGAGACGGGATTTTGCTATGTTGGTCAGGCTGGTCTTGAACTCTTGACCTCAAGTCTCCCAAAGTACTGGGATTATAGGCTTGAGCCCCTGCACCCACCAGACAAGTTTTCTCGACTTGAAATGCACTTTGGCTTTCGAGGGCAGAGGGGACAGCCTGTCATTGGCCTCGACCACTTCCTGGCTGTGTAGTGTTGAGCAGGTTTCTTAATTTCTCTGGGCCTCAGTTTCCGTGTAAACTGGGCATTGTAACCACGCCTCCTTCTCAGGGCTTTCAGGGAGGATCTGGTGAAAATAGACTGCAGGGAGAACACATGGTCAGCGCTCAGTGGTGTCACCCACTCTGGTCATTAACGCTCCAGGAGATGCTCAGGCCAGGTGAATTCCTCTCCCTTTCCCTTTTCATCCTGCCTCTTGTTCCTCCCTCCAGCCCCCATCCCTGGCCCTCCCCAGTCACAGAGCGCCTCAGAGACCCAGCTCTGAGCATTTGTGGTCCCTGGAACAGGAGGGGGCCTGTGGGTTTGTGCTTGGGCACCTGGACGAAGCCACACCTCAGCCTCACTAGCATCTGCCTGGGCTCCCCCAAGCCGCCTCTTCTGTGTCCCCCCACTCTGGCTGCTGCTGGCCATGCCCCCATGAGACAAACTTGGGCTGGGCACGACTGGATGTATTTACTCTTTGCCGAGGCTGGTTTCTCTGCTGCTGACGCGAAGGCCTGCTGGGTGCCCATGTTTCCTGCCTGGGCTTTCCCTGCCCCGTGCGGGGTTGCCATGTCTTCCAGCCACCCTGCCTGGGGCCCCTCCACCTTGGCCACAAGCTCTCCCTCCACATACCCTCCCTGGCCACCGGAAGTCAGACTCAGAAGCCTCCAGGGGCCCTCAGGTTCTCCCTCAGCAGGAAGTTGGCACCCAAGGGCAGCTGGTCTGGGCCAGGTCGTCCTTCGGCCCAACTGGGAAGGCCACAGACTACACACTGGTCAGCTGCTCCAGAACTCAGGAGAGCCACTGCCTTGCAGCCCCTGGGTCTACAAAGAGACGCTTTCTGCCTCGGGTGCCTCTGACCATTGTTAGGGATGAGGAACCTGCATTGGGCTGGGGAGTTGGGCTGGGGGCAGTGACCCATGTGTTAGAGACCCGTGTTAAATTCCGGCCTTTTGGCTTGATGACTCAGGAGGAAACAGCCACACCTCACAACCTTGGGCACCGGGGCCGCTCTGCGGTGAGCTGTCCTCCCAAAGATGTTTTTTCCAAATTTTAATCATTCTGGTAACAACTATGAAGTTGTTTTTCTTACCCTAAATTCATATTGTACATATAAATATATTATGTTATATTATAATATGTTAATATATACTATATTATAATAGAACATATATATAAAGTAAGGAAAATATGTTATATATTTAAAATAATATGTTATACATTATATTATAATGTGTTATATATGTAACAATATATAATCTAACAAATACATATGTTACATTATATTTTATATTGTCATATATTATTACAATAAGATATAATATATAATGTTATAACATATAATATGCTATATTCACATCATGAATATTACGTATTTGTGTTAAATAATATACATATATATTACAATGTAACATATATATTAACAAATTTATTCTTTCTACTTTAGTAAATTTCTCCTCATCCTAAGAAACCTTATTTGTGAACTCACAGTTTGCACTCCCTAGAGCTGTTTTTCTCCTAAGGCATACTAGATAACCATGAAAGTAGCAAATTCTGGTCAGTGAACCATCTGTCATGCTGTCCTTGAAGAGTGGCTTGAAGGGTTATTTGTATGGAGGATCCCTGAGCCCGTTTCTTCTCAGGCCTCTGAGATGTCGCAGCCCAGTCCCTTCGGAGCCACCTACAGCTGCAAGAACCCTGAAAGCCACTCGTGTCATGCAGGTTGATGGGCTCTGCTCTGCTCGGCCTTTATGAGTACCCAGAGGAGACACTGAGTCTGGCTTGGCCTGGCTCAGGAGGCAAGACTGATGATAACAACCCCATATATTGGCATAGCACTTTACAGTTTGCAGAGCCCATTCTCAAACCTTAGGCTGGCAGTGATCAGCCTAAGACCACGTGACCAGAAAGAATGGAGCTGAGCTTGAAAGCCAACGTCTTAGGATTTTCTTACTGGAAGGGCCTGGTGGTTATTTGGCCTTGTGCTTTCTGAGGCTGGCCTGCGGGGTGCTTTGGGGCGGCTGCTGATGGGCACTGACTCACGGGGTGGGAATGGAGTGCTCTTTGCAGTTCTTGCTCATGGCTTTGATTAGTGTCAGGGCAGAAGCTCCAGCAACATGCTGGAGGGTCATTGTACTCTTGTACTTGCTAACCTCCCACCTAGGCAGAGCCTCCCAGGCAGGGGCTTCAACGGATGACAGTGTCTAGCTGGAGGCTCATCGTGGTGTGGTCAGCAGGACTCTAATTTGCCCACCTCCCACAGCTGCTGGTGTACCTTCCACATATAATTCCAGTCCCTTTCGTGTGGGCAGAACCCATGAACCTCACTTTGAGTGAGTCACAAGGGAGTCTATTCTGGCTGGCCTGAACTCATCAGAGGAAACTTGAAAAGGTGAAATGTCCACAGGCGTGATCCTGCCGGCCTGGAAGACAGCCAACAGCCTTGTTATGGACAACCCACGAGGGGGCCATGTGGCAGGGAACTTTGAGTGGCTTTTAGGAGCTGGGGGTGGCCCCCAGACGACTGACACAGTCCTACAGGAAATAGACACAGTCCTACAGCTATGATGAACTGAATTCTGCCACTAGTGAGCTTGAAAGAGGACTCCGAGAACAGGTGGGATTACAGCTCCATTGACACCTTAATTTCAGCTAGTGTGACCCTTAGCGGAGGACCCAGGTGACTCGTGCCTGGACTCCAGACCTGTGGGAACTGTGAGAGAGTACATCTGTGTTTATTTAAGCTGATAAACTCATACACAGCAGTAGGAAAGTAATCGTGCTTTTGCTTTTAATCTCAGCTCACTGCAACCTCCGCCTCCCAGGTTCAGGCGATTCTCACGCCTCAGCCTCCTAAGTAGCTGGGATTACAGGCATGTGCCACCATACCTGGCTAATTTTTGTATTTTTAACAGAGACAGAGTTTAGCCATGTTGGCCAAGCTGATCTCAAACTCCTGGCCTCAAGTGATCCACCTGTCTTAGCCTCCCAATGTGCTGGGATTACAGGCATGAGCCACCACACCCCGCCACTGGTACTGATTCTCTATGTAGTGTGGAGATAAAATTTTTCTTTAACGTTAAAAAAAATTAATTGGCTGGGTGCAGTGGCTCATGCTGGTAATCCCAGCACTTTGGGAGGCCGAGGTGTAAAATACAAAAAAAGTTAGGCATGGTGGTGCATGCCTGTTGTCCCAGCCTACTCAGGAAGCTGAGGCAGGGAAATCGCTTGAACCTGGGAGGTGGAGGTTGCAGTGAGCCACTCCAGCCTGGGCGACAGAGCAATACTTTGTCTCAAAAAAAAAAATAATAATAATTAATTCAATTTTAAAAATCAGTGTGGAATATCCAAACATGGGCCAGATTCTTTGACAATCATCTCATCAAGAGGTGGACTTTATGCCCCTTCCCATCAATCTGGGCAGGCTTGTGCTGCTTCCACCAAGAGTGTCATGAAAGTGACATGGCGTGGCTTCCGTGGTCAGGTTATAAAAGGCTGGGCAGCTTCTGCCTGGGTGTCTTGGGACACTCCTGCTTGAGAACCCAGCTTCCACATAAGACACTTGAATAGGCCTGAGATCACCATGTGGAGAGGCCACAGGTGGGTGCCCCAGCTGCCAGCTGTGTGACAAGTCAATTTAGATGTCCAGCCCAGCCAGGCCTTCAGAGGAATGCAGCCCTGGCCAGCCTTTCATGACAACTATAGGTGACCCCACACAGGAGAGACCCTGCCTTGCCTTTCTCGAATTCGTGACTGCGACATCACGAGCCAAATAAAATGGTTGTTGTAAGCTGTTACGTTTCAGAGTGATTTCTTTTGCAACAGTAACTGGAATAATGACTGATGCATTCATGTGGTTCGAAAATAAAAAAGTCTAAGACTATCTGGGGTCAGCCGCAGGTGAAGACTGCCCAGAGGTGGTGGCTTTGATGAGATGCCGCAGTGACCCCACCCGTCCTCTCCACCTGTAGCCTCACCAGCAACAAACATTTGCTGAGCACCTACTGGATACATTGCATTATGCAATTTAGACATTCCTAAAAGAGGCATCAAGGAGGTGAGTGGGGGAGGTCCCAGCCTAATTAGAGGAGAGGACGTAGGTGGCGCTAACTCATCCCGGCCAGGGTACACTGCATGTGCTCAATCAATGTTTCTTGCAATGAACTGGACCCCTCAGCAGCCATGCCGAACACTCCTTCATTCATTCCCAAACACCGATGGAGCGCCGTGTTAGGCACTGTGTGGCCAGGGAATTGGAGAGGCAGTTCCTGCCACGGCAACACTTGGATCCCAGCGTGGCGTGAGTGCTGAGAGACACAGGAGGGAGGTGGCAGCCTCAGGGGCTGAGCGGTCAGCAGAGACATGCTGTCAGTGGAGCATTTATGTACTTTATAATTATTTAATAGCTAACATCTTAAACTTAACACACTTAATATATACCAGGCATCATTCTAAGCATTTTAGAGCATTTAAGTCTCCTCAAAGCCGAGGGATGGTATTACTATTATCATTTCAGACAGGGAATTGAGGCTCAGAGAGGTGAAGTCAGTGGCACGCAGGAGGCAGAGGCACAGCTGGGACCCCGGCCTTTCCGAGCCCAGAGACCCACCTTGAGCCACCACCCTCCTCTGCTTCCCCAATGAACAAGATTGAGCCGACAGAAAGGACACGCTGGGTGAGGGAGGCTGTAGGAGCAAAGGCTTGGAGGCTGGACTTTGCCTCCCAGAGCATGGAGGTGGAAAGGAGGAGGAGCGGGGAAGTGGAACAGGGCTTGAATGTCCAGTCAGGACATCTGCAAGTGGCTGAGATGTCTTTGAAGGTGCCAAGATCATCAGAGTCTGGTTCCCCTCTCTGTCTCTATTTATTTCTCTTTCTAGAATGGAGCCTCCCTTTCTTTGCAGAACCTTTTTATTTTTATTTTTACAATGTAACTGACTCTAAATAAATAAATATATTAACAAAGTAAAGGTCTACAATGAGAGGTATTTCCGTTTGCAAAATAGGTGGAGAAACCAGAGCTGTCTTCTGGTCTTTACTCCAGGCATTGCTCTGGCCTGGGAAGGCCCCTGTGACAGTTGAGGTTTAGGAGAAACAGTCTCCAAGGCAGCCTGAGACACTCAGCCCAGGAACAGGGGACTCAAGCACTAGGACCAAGAAGCCAGACCCTCAGAGCACATAAGGGTGGGCCCCTTCTCCACCCCCAGGAAACAGTCCCACCTCTGCCGCTCTCCTGGGAGGCACGGAGGAGTCTTGTCTGTTAGTGCAGGAGGGAGCCTTTGATCTCTCGTGCAGGTGAGCCCAGGGAGATCAAGGGACATGTCCAAGGCCATGCAGTCACAGCGTGTGACTTAATGTCCCCAATCCAGGGGGTTAATCAGAGCTCTCAGGTGTCCTTGTGTTCCACCTGGACCCCACTGGAAAGATTGACATGTGAGTTGATAAACGCTGGGAGCCAAAGTGTTGGGGAGATGACAGTGGCAGGGTTTGGGTCATGGCCTTCCTTCCAGGCTTGCTTTCTTCATTCTTGGGTCCCACAGCCAGGCAGTGGCCAGATCATGCTAGAAGGGAGATGGGAGAGAAGGAGGGAGGGCAAAAAGGGAGGTTTAGCCGGCCTGGGACGCCATGAAAGAGCTGATGTGAATGAAAGAGGAATCGCTGGGGTGCTGGGAGGAGCACTCGCCAGGGAGTCCGAGGCCCAGAGTCCAGGGTGAGGAGCCCCCGGCCTCCTTCTGTGCGTGTAGACATTTGTTTCATTTACACAGTAAATACTGGCTAAGGATCTACATGTCTGGCCCTGTGCCAGGAAAGGGAAAGGGAAAAACCAAGCTGGCCTGGTCAGTTACAGAAGCTCAGTGTTCAGCAGGGGAGAGAACACGTGCGAATCTTGTTAAGATGTAAAGTTTGATCAGGACTGCAAGGGAAAATAGAGAGGGAGGGCTGCAGGGTTTTAGGGTGGGGGTGGTGGGGAGAGGAAGTCCCTCAGGTGAGATGTGGGAAGGGCATTCCAGTCACAGACACTGCATGAGCAAAGGTGGGGAATAGGGGGTGGGCGTACGGCTCCACTCAGCTAGAACCCAGTCCTAGGGAGAGGAAAAAATATCTGGAATGTGTGCTTGGTACCAGATCAGAGTGGGTCTGGAATGACCAGCTAAAGATTCTGGACTTCATTCTGCAGGTGGCAGGAGCCACTGAAGGTTTTTGAGTGCAGACATGCCAATAAGCCTGTGAAGCGGGAAGAGGCACATTTTGGAAGTTTAATGCCCCTTTCTTTCTTTTTCATTCTTTCTTTCTTTTTATTTTATTATTTTATTTTTTTTTTGAGACAGGGTCTCACTCTGTCACCCAGGCTGGAGTGCAGTGACATAATCACAGCTCGCTGCAGCCTTGACCTCCTGGGCTGAGGCAGTCCTCCCATTTCAACTTCCCAAGTAGCTGGGACTACAGGCACATGCCACCACATGCAGCTAATTTTTTTTTATTTTTTTTAAATACAGGGTTTCGCCATGTTGCCGAGGCTGATCTTAAACTCCTGGGCTCAAGGGATCCACCTGCCTCTGCCTCCCAAAGTGCTGGGATTCCAGGGGAGAGCTACCGTGCCCAGCTGCCACTCTATTTCTTTAGGGATCACCTTCCTTATCAGTAGATGAAAGGAACTGGACTAGATTAGAGATGGCAAGTGTCTGACACACATATCATTACTTCCCAGTCTGTACCCATAACAGGCATCACTAGTTGATCCTTGCACTTTTCTCTCCCATCAAGCTCCGATTCAGCTCCAGAGTGCCCCAGCCAGTCTCTACCAATCACATGAAACTGATCTGAAGGATGGTGCTAATTGGCTGTCTCTCAACTAGATGATGATGATGGCGGTGGTGCTAATTGCAATGAAGCCTGCAGCACTTTTCACTTTTCATGTTGTCTTCCGTCTGATTCACCACTCAGGGCACCCATTACTGGCTACAGTCTCCCTAGGAGGAAAACTGAGGCACAGAGAGGTTGCCAGGCTTACCGAAGGCCACTCAGCTTTCTGCAAAAGTCTCTCCTCCATTTAAGCCCCAGCACCAAGGGCCTAACCCCACTTTTCTGCCAAACTCCAAATGTCCGCCCAGCCCTGTTGAAGGCGGCTGATGTAGGGGCATGCACTTCAGCCTTGCCACTGTCCCCAGAGCAGCTGGGCTCTCTCCTGGCCCCAGCCACAGCCCTGGTGGTCCCAGATGCAGCGCATGAGGAGCTGCTGGAATTGTTGGCACAGGGCAGACGCCCAGTTAGTTAGAAAAACATGTGGCTTACTCTTCCCTCTCCTGCCCCCTCCAGCCGCCACCACCTTCTAATTCAATTTCCCTTGAAAAACAATGGTTTCAATGAAGGGGGAAACAAGATTTTCCGAAACTTCATAAAGTTTTGCAAAATAATTACCCCCCAAACTGGCAGACTTCCTCCCCCTTTCTCCTCAAATGAATGTCTCTGGGACATTTCCACAGGCTTTAAATCCCAGCTGGATGCACGCCTGGGCTCCCCCTGAGGCTGCCTAGCCCAGATGAGACCCTGGGCATCCGCTGGGCATGGGATCTCCTGGGGCCATTACCCTCTCTCTGGTTGTCCACCTCCTCCTCTGGTGAGGACTGGCTGGGGGAAAGGAGGGAGGAGGGGATGTTCCCTGAGCTGGCCATCGTGGTGCCCCGAGCTGCTCCACAGATGGGAGCTGGGAACCAGGGGCGGGAAGGAGGCCGTCTGAGGGCCCAGCACAGTGCAGTGCAGGACAGAGCCAGGTCTGGACCCTGGACCGCCGGCTTTTGTTTCCAGCTGCCTTGCCTGGAAGCTTCAGGTCAGCCTTGGGCCTGAAGCCTCAGGAGGCCTCTGGGAAATGCATCTCTCGGTTGGCCACACTCCCCACCCTGGCTGTTGCCAGCCCACATGGGCAAAGAGGGATTCTCCTTCCTTCCTCACTTCCCCTGGAACCCGGGGTGGCCCAGCTGCTGCGTCTGGCCCTACTGGTCACCAGTGGGCCTGCAGACCACCCCTCAATCAGACAGACCTTCAGGCAGCCAGGGTCAAAGCACCTGGACCAGAAGTTTCTCTTTGCTATGCTCTGCCCTCTCCTGATGCTCTCACCTGAGTACTTGGTGATTCCCATGACCCTCAGCAGTGGGCAGCCTCCCAGGTCTTCCTCTCACCACTGGCTTTCAGGGGGTCCCCCATGCGCTGCCTGAGGTATTGCCCCTTTAATCCTCCCTCCAAGACAGTCCCCGCTGCCACTCCCTAGAAAGGCTATTCCTAGCCACTTCCTGCTGGGGACTGCCACCAGGCACCCTGCTCAGCCCACCCTCCCTACAACCTTGACTCCCCTCTGCCCCAGCTCCCATCCCAAATCCCACACTTTTTCTGCTGCCAGAGGTGAAAGTTGATGAACTCATTCATACTAAGGTGTGAATGACTGATCATCTGTACACTCCTAGAGACAGACTTTGTTCTGGGCTGAGATTTTGGGGCGGGAAAGCTACTCAGAAGACACAACCAGGTGCCACAATGAGAAACTCTGAAGCAGAGCCACCTGTCCCAGGTGTAGCAGCTGCAAGCAGGTGAACAGGAAGGTGCCTGGGCAGCAGTGCAGCTGAAGGCAATCCCTGCTTGCTACTGGCACCAACTCCAGCCTCTGGCTCGAGGGACCCTGAAGGTGCCCAGTGCAGGAGCCAGTCTCCAAAACTGACAAGGCTCCTAATCACCTCCCTTATGAAGTCCCCGCCCACACTGGGCAGGGCTGACTTCTGTAGCCAATAGGCTATTGCAGAAACAATGGGGTGTGACTTCTGAGGCTAGGTCATTAAAGGCATTGCTACTTTTCTGCTTTACTTCTCCCTGGGATTGATTACTTGCTCTGAGAGAAGCTGGCTGCCATGCTGTGAGGACGCTCAAGCAACCCATGGAGAGGCCCACTTGGCAAGGCCAGCCAACAGTCTGCGCCACCTTGCCAGTGTGTGAGTGCACTACCTGGGGAGCAGGTCCACCAGCGCCACTCAAGCCTTCGGAGGAATGTAGTCCAAGCTGACACATGACTGCAGCCTCCTGAGAGACTGAGCAAGAAATGCCCCGCTGAGCTGCTCCTGAATTCCTGGTCTGCAGAAACTGCAACATAACAAATGCTTATTATTTTAAGGCAGTAGGTTTGGGGGTAATCATTTACACAGCAAAAGATAGCATGCCCCCCAGCCCCTCCACTGGCAGAACTCTCCTGCAGCCTCTCACTACAGCCATTCGCTCCAGCTTTGTCGAGAAAAGTTATCCAAAACTTGGAAGTAGGCAAAAAGAGGGCAGTGTGTCTGTTTAATGTCATATTGGGGGCGTTGTTTAACAGGCCCACTAAGGGTATCTGCTATGGTCTGAATGTTTGTGTCTTTGCAAGATTCATAGGTTTCAACATATGAATCTTGCAAAGACACAAACTCCATCCCTAATCACCAATGGGATGGAGTTAGGAGGAAGGGCCTTTAGGAGGTCATTGAGTCATGAGTGTGGAGCCCTCATGAATAGAATTAGTGTCTTTATAACAGAGGCCCCAGAAGGCTGCCTTGCCCCTTCCACCAAGTGAAGACACAGCAGGAAGGCGCTATGAGAACACAGGCCCTCACCAGACACGTTGATTTTGGACTTCCCAGCCTCCAGAACCATGAGAAATAAATGTCTGTGATTTATGCATGACCCAGTTTAGGGTATTTTATTATAGCTGCCCAAACAGACTAAAACAGTGTTTAATTATCTAGAGGAAGGTATACCTTTGACAGTATGAGCCATTAAAAGACCAGATTTTCAAAGCAATATGTCCAGTAGAACGTATAGCTTTCAACAGATTTCTGTCCAGGAGCAAATCCCCCAAAAGTTATGGACTTCTGACCCATCAGGACGTTAACCAGTTTTGTATCTCACTGAGCCATTGCATTCCAGGATTCTTTTCCCAGTATTCTGTAGTGCTATTCCTCCAGTTCTCCTTTGAATCAGCTTTATCTTCTTACTGGTTCCCTCATTCAGGAGTTAAACAAAGTTTGACATGTGTTCAACCTATATCTGAATGAGAGTTATGCTTTTACTTGATTTTTTTTGAAATTATACTTTGACAGCTTACATGTGCCCTAGGAATGGGGAGCTCACTACCTATCAGGGAGCTTGGGAATCTTAGAACAGCTCCTCAAACAGGCTTAGGGCTGCTTCCTTATTCTCATCACAGCACCCTCTATCCCTGGTTCTCCCTTTGAGAAAAACCTCAAGAGGTGAGCCAAATCCCTACCTAATTCCCACAGCAGCCCTTCAGATTTGGCAATTTCCTATCACTTTACGCTGTAGACTACATATTTTGTATTCAGAAAAAGAAGTTATTAAATAAATAATAAAAACTTAGATCTACATTTTACCTCCATGAGTTGAAGAAGAATGAATTCAAGGAAAAGGCCATGTCCAGGCCTGTGCAGTTGGAAGAACTGGAGATTGGCAGGGGTCCACTCTGACCCTCCACCCATTCCCTTCTCCCGATGCTCTGGGGGGATCTCAGGTGAAATCTTTACCCCTGTCCCTAGTCTCCTTCATGGCCTCTGGCTCTTGGGAGGAAGGTCAAATCCCTGCTGCAACCTCCTCTATGGCCTGGCCCTGCCCTCTTCCCTCTTGTCTCACACCGAGCTCAGCCTCGGCCTCTTGATTCCAGGGGCACTGTCACTCCCTCAGGTTCACGAGGATCCCTTGCCCTGCCTGACCTTTGTCCTGCTGTTCTCACTCCCGGTGCAATGCATCCTCCATCTCCAGGCGCACTTCCTTCTCGCCTTGATGGTTCTCTGTCCCCAGGAAGGCTCTCCAAGCGCCTGTTCTCCACCCCTCCTGCCCCCTACCCCCGCCCCTACACTCATTAGGTGGCAATTTGACCTTTGCTTGTGGGACGATTTGATAGTGTTGGCTTCCCCTGCTGGACTGCGGGTCACAGAGGGACAGGGACTGCTTCCGCCTTGTCCTACCTTTTGTCCCCAGGATTCACACTAGGCACAGTGAGAAGTGGACACTAAGAGTCCCTGGGGTCAAGGGCCTGGAACCAAGCAAGCACCAGGGGGACTTTGCTGAGCAAATGAATAAAGGTTTCACCACAAGTTGGGGCAGAACGGGAGGCTCAGCCCCTTGTCCCGGGCTCCGGGGCCAGTGTTCCTCCCGCAGCCCTGTGCCTGGAGCACCCAGTGAGGGCCAGATTGTTTCTTGTCACTCTGAATGGAAAAGCACGGCCCCTGTGCACACCCATGAGCTGTGACTCAGATCATATGAAGTACAATCAAAATGCTCACTCTTTTTTTTTCTCTAAAGAGAGCAACTTAATAGCCACAAGAGACCTCTTGACACCCACTCACAACCAGCTCAGAGAGTTTTCTTTATTCAAAAAATATGTATCACAACATAGGTAAAAATGGAAAACACAGCTGAAGTGTGGTTACAAGGTGGAAGCCTCCGGCCACGCCACTCCCAAAGTAACCACTGCTGACCATGCCATGTATCCCACCTACACGTGACAAATCCCCATGTGAATTTCCACAGCCCACACTTACCTGGGCCTGCTCTGGGCCAGGCTACTTGATATATTAAGCATCAAAATAGCCCCTAAGGCAGGTACTTGATTTTTTTTTGAGACAGAGTCTTGCTCTGTTGCCCAGGCTGGAGTGCAGTGGCGAGATCTTGGCTCACTGCAACCTCCTCCTCCCAGGTTCAAGCGATTCTCCTGCCTCAGCCTCCCGAGTAGCTGGAACTACAGGTGTGTACCACCACACCTGGCTAATTTTTGTATTTTTAGTAGAGACAGGGTTTCACCATATTGGCCAGGATGGTCTTGATCTCTTGAACTTGTGATCTGCCCGCCTCAGCCTCCCAAAGTGCTGGGATTACAGGCGTGAGCCACTGCGCCCAGCCAGGTACTTGATTTTTATCCCCATTTCATGGATGGGGAACCTGGAATACACAGAGAAGTTGAGTCGGTTGCC
This sequence comes from Alouatta palliata, assembly GCA_004027835.1. Lineage (NCBI taxonomy): Eukaryota > Metazoa > Chordata > Mammalia > Primates > Atelidae > Alouatta > Alouatta palliata. The sequence continues at coordinate 30,757 of PVKV010015048.1, forward strand.
CAAGGTCCTATAGGCAGTAAGGGGCAGAGCTGGGATTTGAACCCAGGCCGCAGGTTCAAGAGTCTAGATGTCAGACCCTCTTGGTTTCATCCAGGTGTCTACACTTGAGGTCGATGGCACAGCTGTTCAAGGGTGGGGTCTGGACTTGAACGGTAATTCTGCTCCTTCCTAGCTTTGTTACCTTGGGCAATTTACTAGCCCTCTCTGTGCCTTGGCTTCTTCATCTGTAAAATGGGGATGTGGTAGTTCCTGCTTTCTAGATAGTTGTGAGTTAGTGGATAGGAAGTGTCTGGAACAGAGGCGGGCAGGCGGTAGATGCTCAGTCACCCAGAGTCATGTGTCAGGTGACATGTCACCGTCACCACTGCTACCCACACAGGGCCTGAGGCGTTCTCTGGACCTGAAGACTCACACTTCCTGCTGTCCTGCCACCAGCCTGAGTCCCATGCAAGCCGTGACACCTCACCTCCTCTTTACTGACAGCCCGGGGCCTGCGCCCAGGCTTTCTGGCTTCTGACAGCTGTCAGCTCCCAGTGCTGCCAGCACTGCCACCTGCACAGCAGCTGCCTCACTCCAGGAGCCCTGCCAGGGCCCACCTGCCCATCCCCGTCGACCCAGGGCTCTGAGGGCTTAGAGCTCTGGTGTCTGATGCTCCTGAGCGCAAATCAGGCTGTGGCTCTTGCTGCTGTGGCACCTGGGCAGTTTGCTTCCCACCCTCTGGGCTGAGCATAGAGAAGGTGCTCAGTGAACAAAACAGGCCTCAGTGTCTCATCTGTGAAATGGGGATGCTCGGTGCCGGTGTTGATAAGCCTCGTAGGATGGAGAGGAAAAACTGAGATGACATTGGCACGATGCCCATCTGGCAGCATTTGTCTACGCCTGTCGGCCATGAGCACCATCTCATTTCTCCTCGCCACAGTTTCCTGAGTAGGGACTTACCAGCCACAGCTTACTGAAGACAGTAACCTGTCCAAAGTCATATTTCTGACATTTGATGAACTCAGGCGGGAACTCAGGAGGATGCCACCCCAGCCCCCATCCTCCCCTTACACCTCTTGGCTTCCGCCCCTCCCGCCACGGCTTAGCAGCCCCCTCCACAGGGACACCAGGGCCAATCGGGAGGGCGTGGGGAAGGAGAGGCCACAGATGCCAAGAGGGAGAGACCTGGAACTTGCCAAAGGGATTCTAGGCTCCCCAGACTTTGGAGTGGCAGCTGCAGACATTCTCAGAGATCATGGCCCCAGAGCTCCTGTCCATCCAACCCTCTGAGCAGGCGCCCGAGCCAACTCACGCAGCTTCTGCTAAGTGGGGCCTCAGCCCCAACCTGCAGCCCCCACTGCACCACGGGTCAGCACTGCTCATGAGATCCCAGAAGGACACGGCCGCAGGGGCTCGGGCAGGCTGGTGGAAAAGTGTCTAGCCCAGGAAAGTCCAGGGGCAAAGCCCACTGCAGCCTCCCCATTTTCCTGGGGCAGGTGACCAGCTGAGGCCCCCTTCCCAGAACTGACATCCCTACTATTTCCACACAGGTTTAGCAAGTCCTGCCTCTGCATGTGCCAGAATCATACACAACCAGGACATTTAATCCTCCCAACAATGCCCTGCAGGGAAGGCTATGATTAGCCACGATGGAGAAACTGAGGCATGGAGCTGTGACACAGCCTCCCCAGCCACATGGGTAACCCCCATACGCTGGTGAAACATCAGTATCAGAGGGGCCCTGACACAGAGTTTGGCCCAGGGACACTCCACCCCAGCTGCTCAGTTGAACCATTGAAAGCATTTAAATTGTGTCCATCCAGAATCAATTTAGTATATGTTTCAAAAGATCTCCAAGCTGGGTGCCCTGGCTCATGCCTGTAATCCCAACACTTTGGGAGGCCGAGGTGGGCAGATCACTTGAGACGAGGAATTCAAGACCAGCCTGGCCAACATGGTGAAACCCTGTCTCTATTAAAAACACAAAAATTAGCCGGGCGTGGTGGTGCATGCCTGTAGTCCCAGATACTTGGGAGGTTGAGGCAGGAGGATTGCTTGAACCCAGGAATCGGAGGTTGCAGCGAGCCGAGATCATGCCACTGCACTCCAGCCTGGTGACTGAGGGAGACTCCGTCTCAAAAATAAGAAAAATAAAAATAAAATATCCCCAGTGCAGCTGGGATTGAGAACCACTGATGGACCCAAGCCTCTCATTTTACAGTTGGAATGACAAAGGCCCAGAGAAGGCAGATGACGTGTTCAGGGTCACACAGCAAGACAATGGTGCTAGACCTGGCTCTTGCAGTCCCTCTGGCACTTTTCAAGGTCAGTGATGAATGAGTTAATTGCATCCGGTTGGTCGACCCACTGCCCAACTTTAGCCTGGGCCCTGGTCACCCCAGGCCACAGCTCCCCAGCCCCCAGCCTGATTTCTTCTCCAAGTTAACTGGTGCCTCTGCATTCAGAGACAAAGGGAAGATCCACCAGGGGAAATGGTGGCAGGTGTGGGGAGGCTGTGTCTCTGTGGGTTTTTCTTCCTCTTACCTCTCATGAGATGGCCGAGGGGGTGAAGAGACCAGCGTTCCCGGTGGAACGAGGAGAGTTACACTTGTGCAGAGACTCTGGGGTGAAGGGTGAGGGGCCGGCGCGGGGCTGAGGCATGCTAGGGGCCGCCAGCCTGGGCTGTGTGAAGGAGGCCAGTGGCACAGCACGGGGGCACCTGGTTTGGTGCTCGGCGGCTGGGTTCAGACCTCACCACTTCTATTTGCCGGTTGGGCGAGTGCAGCCCTGAGCTCCCACCTTGGCGGTCAGCTGGCTCCGGGAGGATTCGATGAGAAGAGGTATGAGGGGCTTCCCACTGGCCGGTGTACGTGCTGGCTGTAATCACCAGGCACCGTCCCTGGGCAGCCGTGTGCTTGCAAGATCCCTGTTCTGGACCGTTCCCACAGCCCTGTAAGACTGTCCCTTCCTCTCCCGAAGACTCAATTCTCTTCTCTATAAAATGAGGGTAGTGATTTCTAGGGACCCTTCCTGCCCAGTTGTTTGGGGTCATTTTTTTTCTCTGTTTTTAGAGAATCCGATGTCGCAAGGTTGGGGCAGGCAGGGTCAAGAAGAGCAGTGGCTCACACCTGTAATCCCAGCACTTTGGGAGGCCAAGGTGGGCGGATCACTTGAGGTCAGGAGTTCAAGACCAGCCTGGCCAACATGGTGAAACCCTGTCTCTACTAAAAATACAAAAATTAGCCAGGCCTGGTTGCACACGTCTGTAATCCCAGCTACTGGAGAGGCTGAGACAGGAGAATCACTCGAACCCAGGAGGCAGAGGTTGCAGTGAGCCAAGATCATGCCACTGCACTCCAGCCTGGGCAACAGAGCAAGATTCCATCTCAAAAAAAAAAAAAAAGAGCAGCACCAGGTTATCTGACCCTGCTGCTTGACAGTCAGTGAAGCAGTACCAGTCATGCTCCCATGCTGGGCAGGCATGGAAGGGGTCTCCCGCTGGCTTCTCATCTCCCAGCTACGGTGTCTCCTGCCCGGGGGTCCTGGGGCCTGAAGCCACTTCTGTCCACACCATCTCTGGCTCCTGTTTGTTGACCACCTACTGTGTGCCATGGCCCAGGATGTGCTGTGACTTGTCAGGACTCACTCCGGGTGGCCCCTGAGTCTCTGCGTTTTGCCACACACTCCCAGACTTGGCTAAAATAATACTAAGGCGACTTTTTATCAATGCTTCTGGGAGCCTGTGGTGGTCGGTTAAAAGCATGAACCCAGGAACCAACCTGTCCAGGTTAAGTCCTGGCTCTGGACAGCCCGTCGCCAGCATCCCCACCCCACCCGTGCAGAGCGGCCTTTCTCCTGGCCTCCAGATGGTTCTCTTCCCTGCCTGTGGGGCGAGATTGGGCTCTGAGCACAAGTGGAACCCAGCACTGGGGGCAGATGGCTCTTTTGGCTCCTTTAGATGTCAAGTCAGGAGGGGTGATGACTTCCAGTGGCTTCTTCCCAGAGGAAAGAGACAGGGTTGTCCTGGGGCACAGGGGGGAGGGGGGAGGGCTGCGCCAGGCAGGGGTGGTATGAAGAGGACTTCATGGGGTCGAAGTGCCCCAGCTCCTGCCTCTGTCGACCCCAGAGCATCTGCGCCCAGCTCTTCCCTGACCCATCACAGCACCCACAATCCCCTTCAGCAATCCTGTCCTTTGGGTTTCAAGGCCATTTGATCTTCTACAGCCAATTCATTGCATGAAACTCCTCGGCCTTGTCCTTGGCCACAGACCAAGCCCTCATTGCTGACACATGGCCCTGGCCACACACAGCCCTGACCCTGGTCTCAGATGGACCCATAACCACAGCAAGAGTCCTGACCCCAAGCAGCCACTACAGAGAGGGAGAGGCAGGGCCGCACAGTCCCTGAGGCTAGCCTGGCGGGTCAGAGTGTCATCCCACATTGGTTCCAGGACCCACACTTCAGAGCCCCCGCTGGCCCTCGGAAGATGTGGCATAACCCCACCGAGTGCCGCTAGGTATGTCCCCTGGCCTTGGCCTCAGCTCCCGCCTCTGAATGAATGGATGACGTTGAGAGCCTTCCTGGCTCAGAGCTGGTGATCTAGGAACTCCGAGGTACTCCTGGGGGTGTGGCTTCAGGCTGTTTCCAGCTCTCACTGCCCTGGGCTAAACCCTCTCCACTCTCCTCCCAGCCTCAGCTTCACAGTCCAGTGGTTGGGAACAGCCCCTGGGGCCACATCCTAGCCGAGGGGCCTTGTAAGTCTCCTAGCCTCTTGGAGCCTCAGTCTGCTGTCCGTGGGGTGGGACTGTGGGTGTCGGGAACTCGGCACAGGCCACGTATGGGATGCTCTCGGTGCCAAGCCCAGCATAAGTAAAGGGTCAGGAAGTCAGAGTCAAGCAGGCCGGCCTTCCACAGTGCTCCCAGGCTTGCTCAGCTCCAGTGGAGACTGAAAGTACTGTAATTCCCTCTTCTTCCCTTTCTCAGTGGGGACACTGAGGTCTAGAGAGGTCAAGCCAGCGCCAACAGAGTGGGAGAAGCGGAGCCGCATGTCCCTCTTCTCACCCACCCCTAGCCTCCTTTGGAGGCTCCATGGAAGCCACAGAACTCATCATAACCCTGAGCAGGTCGCCACCCTTCCCTGAGCCTCAGTTTCCCCTTCTGTAAGAGGAGGGAGCAGGACCGGTAGGATATCCCCTGCAGGAAACCTCACACCTACTGAAGAGGACAGGAGCACGCTGGGGTGGGAGGTCAGGTCTGCATGGCAGCCCTGAGAAACCTCTGGAATGTGGGTTTGCAAGTTCGGAGACTGCTTTTGCTACAAAGCTTCCCCCTCTCCCCTCCTTTCTTTCCATGACATTTCAGCAACCGTTTCTTCCCTTAATCCAAACCATTGTTTTTCCAGGGTGAAATTTAAATCAAAGCCACATGGCTCCCCCAACACACACGGCCTTGCCAAACGCAACGGTGTCCTGGGGATGCAGCAATGACCCTGTGGAAGGGGTTCTGATCCCTCCACGGAGCTCACCAGGCAAATGCTGCGTGGCGTTGAGAAGACTTGGGGCCTTCAAGCTGGCCCAACTGGGCTAGGCTTGGAGGTATCCAGGCCAAAATATGGCTCAGCCCAGGAGCAGCGGGTGAGCCTGACTTCTTCCATGAGGAGGCCAGGAGGCCCTTTCCCAAGCCAGGAGCCTCCATCCTATGAGTCATGGATACGGGAGGTGCCTGAACCCCTGGGGTCCATCTGGGGAAGGGGTTCCCTTGTTCTTCCCAGTGAGGCTTGGCCATTGAAGTGACTTGAAGCATGGTAGTGGTGTGGCCTTATGGGAAAGAGACCAGGATTTGGAGTCTTGTTTGTGTCTGATTCTCACTTGCTGTATGACCCTGGACAAGTTCCTTAACTTCTCTGAGCTTCAGCTTCCTCATTGGTAAAATGGGGCTCCTGCCAGAAGCTCGCTCTGTGGTAAGCACGATGCAGGGGAACAGCCAGGGCCCAGCACCGAGCACACGGTGGAGCTCCCAAAAGCAGCTCGAGGAACCTGTGCAGAAGCCAAGGGGGACTGGGACAGGAAGGAGGGAGACGCCAGGCCTGGTGTTGCCAGAGGGGCTGGAGCAGCAGTAGGAGGGAGGGCAGGCAGGGAAATCTGGGCATCACGTGCAGCCCCCGGACGTGAGAGGAAGCCCCAGAGTGGAGAGTCATGGGACTTTGGAAGGGGCAGGAGGCTTTACTGAGGGGAAGGGCACCCAGGGAGGAGGGGCCTAGAAGTCCCCAGGGACCACTCTGCAGGGGTTTCCCTGGGCCTGGCCTCTGTTTTGCATAGTCTGGGCCTCTCTGGTGGGCTCACAACTTGGAGCCCCTTGTTGGCAAGAAGAAGTCAGAAGAGCAAGGGGCAACCTCCCATATACCCCTATACACAAAGAATCAGACACCTCACTCCAGACCAGGTCTGGACACCTGTGGGATGAACACACTCATAGCTATAGATCCACGAATCCAGGCACACAGACTGAGACGTACATGCAAATAGCCACACCCCAGACCTGTATGCAAAACACAGACCCAGACAGACCATGCACACACCCACATTGTCACACCGGGGCCAGACCTGCATGCAGGAGTGTGCAGGTGTGTGGATGCCTGACCACACTCCACACACATACATGCCCACGCATACACACATATGCCTGCAAACACACGCCTGCACACACACATAAATGCCTGCACACACACACCTGCATATACACACATGCCTGTACACACACACCTGCACACACACACGTGCCTGCACACACACCTGCACACACATACATGCCTGCACACACACATGCTTGTACACACACACCTGTACACACACATGCCTGCCTGCACACATACACATCTGCACACACACGTGCCTGCCTGCACACACACACCTGCATACACACACCTGCACACACATGCCTTCACACACCTACATGCCTGCATGCACACACCTGCACACACACATGCCTGCACACACACGCATCTGCACACACATAAATGCCTGAACACATGCGTTCACCTGCACACACATACATGTCTGAATACATACACACCTGCTCATACATACATGCTTGCATACACACATGGCTATACACACACCCACCTGCATACACACACATACATGCCTGTACACACACATGCCTGCATACACACACACCTGCTCATACATGCCTGCATACACACATGCCTGTACACACACACCTGCATACACACACACACATGCCTGCAGACACCTGCACACATACATGCCTGCACACACAGGCCTGCACACACACCTGCACACACACGCACCCCTGCACACATACATGCATCTGCACATTCACATGCCTGCACACACACACCTGCTCACACATACATGCCTGCACACACACACCTGCACATATGCACATGCCTACACACACACCTGCACACATACATGCCTGCACACACACACCTGCACATATGCACATGCCTACACACACACCTGCACACACACATGCCTGCACGCACACACACCCCTGCTCACACATACATGCCTATACACACATGCACTTGCACACACATGCACACACACATACGTGAGCACACACATACTGAACAAGGCCCTCAGAAGCCTCCAGCGCAGTTGGAGAGAACGGCTCCCTCTACACTTGAGTATTCACTCCACAAACCGGCTGAGGACCTACTGACGTCAGGCACCACCTCCAGCCCTGGAACTCACACTCTAGTAAGAAAAACGTCAATCATGCCTATCCAAATCATGATTATTCCTCACCCATTCACGAGATTGTGCTCATTTAACCCTCAAAGCAGCCCTATGGAGTCGGAGGTCTCTGCTGCACAAATGAGAAAACGGGGTTCTGAGAGGCGCGGCGCCGTGCCCTGCTCGAAGCCCCAGAGCCGACGAGTGGCAGCTCCACTCAGAGAGGTCTGGGGAGGGCTCTCTGCTTCCTCTCGGTGACTTCTGTCTCCCCGTCCTCTGCACAAGCAGAGGCTGTGAGGCTGTGGCCCCTGGGGCCGGGATGGGCCTGCTGAGGGACCTGGGTGCTCCCACTGCAGCCTGGACAAGACTTTCTCTCCCCACTCCCTCCAAGCCTACTCCTATTGCACAAAGCAGACGCAGAGTCTAAGAGCACAGTGGTCTTGTCAGGTGGCCAAGCTGGGCACTGTGTGCAGGACCAGGCCTTCTTGGTCACGACGGACAGAGACAGGGAGGGGGCAGCTCCTGCCACCCACATCCCCAGATCAGTGGGTCCATGAGTCCTCACTGAGCCTGGTCCTGGCTGCACGCTCTGCCAGGCACGCAGGGACAGCCCAGCCCAGAGCCTCCACATTGCTTCCCATGTTACCAATGCCACCAAATGCTACCAGGCCTGGGAGGACCAGACTCCTCACGTGCCAGGAAAAGAGCCGGCATGCACCTGGGCTGCAGGCCCTAGCATCCCCGCCTTTTCCAGCCTCATAGTCTCTGAACAGACAAGAGACCCCCATCACCCCAGGACCTGCACCCTACAGAGGCCTGGAACCACCCAGCCTGGGCCGCAGGGACCTCAGGGAGGGTGCAGGCCAGGCCCCTAACACCAGGCAGAGCCATCCACAGCAGGATCACCCACCTCGTTGGCTTCCTGGAGCATGGCCACCCTGTCCTGCATGTGAACTCAGGGGTGGAGACAGCAGAGAGAGGCGGGGGCCATCATTCAGCCTCTCGGAACTCCCCTCCACCATGCCCAAATTCCTGGAGGCCTTTGTGTGCTGGGCCCTGTGTACAGGCAGAGGTTGGTGCGGGAGGGGAAGTCTGGAGTGTGTGCCTCCCACTGGAAGCCCTCAGAACCCCTTCCCCTCCTGCAGGGCAGCCCCTGCCCTCAAGTTGCTTACAGTCTGTTCCAAGCTTCTTGATCCATCAGATCAACTTGAGGAACTTTATAAAATGCAGATTCCTGGGCTCCTTCCCAGCCTGCTGAATCCTAATCTTGGGGCTGGAGCCCTGGAATCTGTATTTCTTCAAAGCCTGGGACCTGGATGAGAAGGCAGCAGGGGCAGCCCCTCAGGGTCCAGGCTCTGTGACTGCTCATTATTATTTTTTGGACCCCCTCAGCGGGATGCTGTCTTCTTTAATCCCACCTCCCTGCAAAGGATCCAATAGATGTGAAGTGAATGTTTGCTGGTGGTACTGGTGGGTTGGTCATAGTATGGACCCATGTAGAGGTAGGCCTGGCCCTCCCCTGGCCGGCGGTGTGACCCTGGACAAAGCACTGCCCTCTCTGGGCCTTGGCTTAGAGGTCTCCAAAGGCAGGTATTTTGTGAGCCACTGTTGGTCACCAAGGGCTGCCTTAACACCCAGGAGGTGATCTTACTCCCAGCCTGGGAGGGAACCAGAATGGCCTCCGAGGTGTCTCTGGGATTCCCTATTTACCTTCTGAAAAATGGGCCCAGGTCATGCAGCCATCCTGGACTGCATGGTCTCACACAGAGAACACAGGGCATTCTGCCACACCTAAGGGAAAGAACCTTTGCCAGCCCGGGGCTGCCCCTGAACCCTGGCCAAGGCCTGAGGGCTGAGTTCTGGGATTATGAGGACCCCCGGCCGCTCCTTTGCCCCTCCCCACTCCTGCCCCACCCCACCCCACACCCCCCCCACCCCACACCCCACCCTACCCCACCCCCTGCTGTGGGCGAGGAGCAGGTGCTTGGCTTCCACTTCTTAGAATCCCTGCGAGGCCCTGGGGTGGGGGTGAGCTCATTTACGGGAAGGGGGGATGGGGGGCTCTCTTCTCACCCTGCCCTGCTAGGGGGGCGGCAAGTGCGTCAGCAGCCCCAGCTCCCAGCCTGCCTCCGGAAATGCCGCCCAGGGCTCAGTCACGAACCTAGCCGGGCAGGGGGCGCAGCCGGAGCACTCAGGGGTGTCAGGTGACCTGCGAGGAAGCTTGGCTGGGGGCCTAGAGGTTGTACCGGGGTGCACAGTGAGGTCAACTTCCCCCTTCCTGGGCCTGCACCCTGATACAGGGGTGTGCACCCCACAGCCCAGCTGGATGTCTCCCCCGCTGTCTGCCTGTCTGTCTGCTGTGCCCTGGCCCACTGTGGGCGCTGCGCCTCTGCTGGGCTCCCCTGGCACCCACGGGGCCTGGGTTCTCATCAACAACCTGCTTCAAGGGGTTTGCCTGTCAGGGTCCTGGGGTGTGGGGGAGACCCCAGCCAGGGTCTGGCCGGGACAGCCCTGCTTCCCTAATCCCTCTCCCCTTCCCTCCCTCCTCCACTTCTCTCTGCAGCTATTTAAAGCAAGTGACAGCCGTGGGAAACTGCTTCAAATGTGTGGTTTCATCTCCTTCAGCACAGGGCTGGGCCTCTGCTCGCTCTGGTGACTCATCCAGAGTGAGAAAAGCCTTTTTGTTGTTTGATGCTTGCTGGAGGCCCTGTAGCCTGAGAACCTGGCCCGAAGGGGCCTTCCCTGCTGGGACTCCTGGGAGGCGTTGGGATTGCCCAGGGCAGCCCTTTTGTTCCATCCCCAGACCCAGGGAGCCCGGGGCCCACAGAGCCCCTGTGGCTGAAATGCTCTGCTCAGGATGAGGCTGCCTGGCTGGCAGCGGTCAGGGGATACCCATTCTCAACACCCAGCTCGGCCACCACCTCCTCCAAGAAGCCTCCCTGATTCCTCCTTAACCTCAATCCATCTCTATCTTAGAGGCTCAGTCCTCTAACCCTCAGTCTTCTCATCTATGAAATGGAGCAATGGGTCCAAGCTTACAGATCTGAGTGAAGACGAACTGCAGAACACACAGCAGATGCTCAGTCGGTGGGACTCGTGCTAAGATTTGTCGAGCGCTTACTGTGTGCTATGTGCTTTACAGGAATGGTCCCAATGAATCCCAACAGCTCTGTGCAGTGTTGGGATGTGGCAGGACCATTCATGTAAAGTAATATTCCCATTATACAGATGAAGAAACTGAGGGAAGGGGAGGGGTCAAGTCATTTATACATTGTCTCACTGTTAGTAAGCAGCAAAGTGAGATTCAAACCTACGCCATGTGATAACAGAGCCCCAGCCATTAGCCACTGTGCCAACCTGTCCCTGGCAAACATCAGCTAATAAAGATTTGGACTCAAGGCTGTAAAGGGCATGTCCCTTCTGTTCAGAGGCTTTGCACATGCTGTTCCCCCACCTGAAGCACTGACCCTTCCCCACTTGCCTGACTGTATCCTCTCTAGCCTCAGAGATGGGCTTGAAGGTCACTTCCTCCAGGAACTTTCCAGGATTGGCTCTGTCAGGTACCCTGGTGACGCATAGTACGTCTCTGCATACTCACTACCATGGCAGCTAAATCGCTGTTTCCGCCTGTGTCCCGCCCAGACTATGGATGTCCCAGGGTAGAGATGGGTCTAGCTTCCCATTGTCCCATCCCCACGGCAAGCACAGTCCCTGGCACACAGTAGGCCCCCAGGGTTTGTGGACTGAATAAGCACCACCGATAAGCCAGAGGCTGGGAGAAGCCTGGAGCTGCAGTGGCCATAAAAGTTTTCCAGAAACTTCTCTGTCATTATACAGAAATGCCTTTGATGACCTCGGGAGGATGCAGGGCTTGAACCTGCTTCCTGATGAGGATTGGCAGGGGGACAGGAGGTCTCAGAGGGGCCTGCTCTCCCAGGGCAGCAGGGCCACCCCTCCACGGACACGGAGATCCCGGGCAATTTGTGATGGTCTTGGAGCATCATGGGACCAGGGAGGAGGGTTCCCTGTCCTGCTGCCACTCCCCACTGCCCTGAGGTCCCAAGAGGAAGCACCACTTAGCTCCATCCTTGGGAGTCGAAAGATCACCCGGGCCAGAGAGAGGTTCTGGGAAGAGGTGGGCACAGAGGGTCCTGGGTGTCCTTGGTCTTGGAGGAACTGGGGTCCCTTGAGGGATGGACTTCAGAGTGAGGCTGGGCTGCCCACATTGAAGGAACAGCAGCCACCATCTAGAGATGTCCAGTGAGTGCCTTGAGGGCTGCCATTGATGCAGACAGCTGTGGCCACGGACCTGGATCCTGGCAGCAGAGGCCACAAGTGGACCACAGCATGCTTCCCAGTGGCCATGCCAGGATGGGTGGGAAGCAGCTTATCTGACCACAGAGCAACCGTGTCAGCAAAGGCATTGCCCTTTCTGTCCACATAAGGGCTACAGTAGCTTCAGCAGCCACAGCAACAGGGGCAAGGCAGTGGTCGGTAGGGGCAGCCAGGCCAGCAAGGGGGGGTAAGGATAGACGACCATGGAAGAGGCCACAGAAGCAGCCACGCCAGGAATCGTCCAAAGGAGCAGGGGCACACCAGCAACAATAGTGCAGCTGGCCTTGGAAACCAATACTCCCTTCGACATCAAATGCCCTGAGGACCCTGGAGGGGCTTGGGCTTCGGTGCCCACTGCCTCCATCATGGCTGCCTCCTCTGTGGGGCTCTCCTGGTGGCCTCAGAGGCCCAGCAAGAGGCAGCATGGACGAGGGAGGCACAAGAAGCCTAAACACAGGGAAACCGAGGGCAGGAAGTCATAGGATGGCAAGAGAGAGGCGGGGCCGCTGCTGGGGCCTGGCGGGTGGGGAGAACGAGGGCCACCCAGGACACTGGTGTCCTCATAATGCTTCATGTCCTCCTCCTCCCTCCAGGCCTTACCCTGCCTGTGAGCAGGGTCTGCTGCTCTCTCGGTTCCACAGACAAGGACACAGGGGCTCAAAGAAGTCTGGGAATGTGGAAGTTGGGGAATCTGGAAGTCGGGGAGCTCCAGCTGCAGGCCTCTGTCATTTGCGTTCTTTATGACTACGGAGCCATGCTGCAGAGAAAGGGCCTGAGGACTGGAGGCGGCTGGCCCTGGGCCGATCTTTTGGGGCCTCAGTTTCCTCACCTGTGAAACCGAACACTTGGCCTCCACCATCCCCCAAGGCTCTCCCAGCTCAGCGGTTCTACAATAGGAGTGATGGTAGGTGGCTGAAGAGAGGGAGCAGGTGGCTAGGACAGGCTGCCCTTTGCTGCTTTGCTGAGGCCTTTGTGACTCTGTTACCCCAAATGGAAGCCAGAGAGGTAGAGTGACTTAGCCAAGGTCACACAGTCACTCAGTGGGGAGCTGGGGAAGGGAGCTCTGCTTGACTAGGGGTGGCAGAACCTGGGGGCTCAGGCACGTTGGGGAAGGATGGGAGCGCCCTCACTCCCAGCACATCTGAAACACGGACGCTGCGAGAGCCGTCTCCACCGAGCCAGGAGCTGCCTGTCTCCAAGCTGAAAGCCACAAATTCACTGAAAACTTGAGACCCCACTCTGACCATTTCCAACGTTCTGCCCTAGCCCCAGAATCGGAGGCATCCCCCCATTGTACAGAGGAGAAGGCAGAGGCCAGCAAGGGCATGGAACTTTCCAAGGCCTCCCAGGGAGTCCATCCCAGAGCAGGGTCTAACATCCTGACTCGTGGTTCCCTGCCCAGTCGTCCCCACCATCGTCACCTAATAATAATAATAGTAATAGGCTGGGCACGGTGGCTCACACCTGTACTCTCAGCACTTAGGGAGGCTGAGGTGGGTGGGTGGCTTGAGCCCAGGAGGTCAAGGCTGCAGTGAGTCGTGATTGCACCACTGCACTCCAGCCAGGGCAAGAGATCTAAGACTGTCTCAAAATAATAATAATAATAATAATAATAATAATAAATTTATCGAGGGCCCCGGAAATTAACTCTGGCCTGTCTGGGACTATTCATACCTGTGCCAGCCAGATCTGATTCCTGCTTTGACCCAACTCTTTCCTATGGTTCAGCCTTGCCAGCCCCAGGGACAGGGGCACACTGTGTGCTATGGAGACTTGGACTCTGCCCACTGCCAGCCAAGCTGCCCCCAGGAAAGCCCTGAGTGCCAAGGCTCTGTTAGGCCTCGGCAGGGGGCCAATAGCTGTCCTCCAGAGCTTCCAACCTGAGAAGGAATGGTCCACCATCCTCCTCCAGCCCTTCACAGATCACAGAGCAAAGATTTCTCCTCCAAGCTCGTCACATCCTCATGCCAGCTGGGAGGGTGGACAAGAAAGAAGCCACAGGCACCTGCTGTGCTTAAAATAAAAAATTTTTTTTAATGGTCTTGGCTGGGCGTGGTGGCTCTCACCTGTAATCCCAGCACTTTTGGATACCCAGCACTTTCAGGCGGATCATGAGGTCAAGAGATCAAGACCATCCCGGCTAACATGGTGAAACACCATCTCTACTAAAAATACAAAAATTAGCTTGGCGTGGTGGCGCATGTCTGTAGTCCCAGCTACTTGGGAGGCTGAGGCAGGAGAATGGCTTGCACCCAGGAAGGGGACATTGCAGTGAGCCGAGATCGCACCACTGCACTCCAGCCTGGCAGCATAGCAAGACTCCATCTCAAAAAAAAAAAAGGGCTTGTGATGAGGTTCCCTGGAAATCCCAGAAGGGAAGTTTGGGAAGGATTCTGAGACAGCAGGGAGCTGATGATCCTGAGGGCGACAGACCTGTCCAGGGTCCCACAGCGAGAGCGCAGAGCCAGCAGGGGAGGCTGGTGGCCATGCCTCCCCCAACTCGCCTCTGATCGGAGGTGGAGCTGAGCTGACCCAGGGCCTGACTTGACCATGATCTCAGGAAGATCTGGTCACACAAGTCTGGGATGGAGGCTCGGAAGCCTGCCTCGTTCAGAGCCACCCTATTAGGCAAGGGGAATCCCACTGCCAAGTAGCTGTGGGAATGCAATGCCCCTCCCCAGCCCATCCTACATCCCCTGTCTTTTGCATATGACTGAGATCGTCTGACCTGAAGCCCTGGCTGGACTCCAGTCCAGCCCAGACAAAAAAAAAATCCCCTGTGGTTTGAAATGGATCTCAGAAATCACTTCCTGTACCCCATGAGAGGTGGGAGCGGAACAGAGGGCTAGAAATGGGATGACCCGGTTGTCAAGTTCCGCAGATGCACCTGGGGGCTCTGGCGTGAGAGTCTGCCCACTGAGGGCACCGTCCTGGCCAGGCCTCGCTGAGTGGCTTCTGGCAAATCCCTCTCCTCTGAAATATATGTGCCTGAAGGCAGTTCTCTGGCATCTGTGGTTTTAATTACTTTGTCCTCCTGAGGCACCAGAAGGGGCATAAGTTAGAGGCCAAGCCAGGGGGTATTGGGGAAAGACTAAGGCTTTGAATTGGAGATGTGAAATCAAATGCTGGCCCCACCACTTACTTGCTGTGTGGCCCTGGGCAAGTGACTTCACCTCTCTGAGGTTGCATCTTTGCATTGATAATACTAGTAATAATCACAGGATGTGAGCCCTTTTTTTCTGCCAGACACTCTTCCAGTGACTCGTCCCCAGCGCGGCCCATCCACCCTCCAGGGTAGAGGCTCTGAAGATCCCTTGTGGGAGATGAGGGCGCGAGGCTTGGTGTGAACCCTGCCCGCCCGACTCCAGATGCCCTGGCCTGTGCCACCTGCCATGTGAGAGGCAGTCTTGCAGATGAAAAGAGATCATTTGGGAGAAGTTTCCTGCTCGCCGTGCTCAGCCATGGAAATCGTCCTATTATTGTCACCATTACTCACTTTCCTCCTTTCCCTAGCGAGGGTTGTCCCTGCCTCCTAAGTCCAGCTCCTGCCCACTGCTCCCTATGGGGTGCCCACTGCCTCTGTCTGGAAGCCTCCTCTGCGCTCTCTGCCCTCCAACACCCAGGGCTGTGCCCCCACTGGGTGGAGGTCTGAAGGCCCTTCCGAAGGCCTGTGGCTCAGCCCCCTCATTTCAGAACTGGGGAGAGCCACCCCACAGTGGCTCCAGCACATGCAGCCCCCCAGCCTATTCTTCCTCTACTTTCTGGGTCCTTTCCCAGAGCCAGCGCCTTCTGCCACCAGGCAGCTGGGCCCCTGGGATGGCTGGCCAGGCTCCTGGCTTCAGCACACGCCTGAGGTAGCTTCATTCCTGGCTGGCTTCACCCCTTCATCTTTTTTGTCTGCAAGATGGCCTCTAGGGCCTCTAGACTGTCTTCCCTGAGTGCCGGAAAGTCCACCATGAGCGCACCATCCTCCGGAATCAAGCAAGCAGTGCGGTACCTGCTAAAGCCCCTGGGGAAGATGGGAGCCAGGAGAACTAACAGGGCATGGGGGTTGCTGCAGGGGAGTGAGGTGGTCAGAGCCCAGGGCACAGTCACAGGGCAGTGTCCGAGACGGAAGGCAGCCACCAGCTCTCCCTCTGCTGGGTGCTTTGGGTGCCCCTGGGCTCTTCGGCACCTCTGGGGTTTGAAATATGGGCAGAAAAGATGAAGGCTTCCTTCCTCCCATTCTCCCCAGTGCCCACACCTCAGCTGGCTTCCTGGTTCACTCATTTGTTCACACAGCAATCGTGTATTGAGCATCTACAGGGGACTGAGTGCCGCTGGGCCCCACAGCTCGCCTGAGTCCTCTCCCAAGTCCGCGCCCCACCTCTGTCCTCTGCAGGTCCCCTTCTCTCCCTGACTCTCCTCCTCCACCCTCAGCCCCAGAGCTCGGGGAGCTGGGACAGAACCCACAGAGAGATGAGCTCGTGGTCCTCAGCTGTGAAGTGGCTTCAGCTGCAAATCACACCCATATTAGGAACCTGCGGGAAGGAAGACGACTGCACCAGAGCCTGTGTTTTCTGGAAACACCGCAGGGCGGTGAGAGGTTTTCCAGGCCCTGCCGCAGGCCAGCAGGCAAGATCTGAATCACTGAACTGTCATGAGGTGTCTCCCAAGTCCAGGGTCCAGCATCACCCCCTGAGAGCACCAGGAAGTAAAATGCCCTCAACACAGAGGTCCCCTGAGACCCACAGAGAGCACACAAAACACTCACCCAGTGCTGACCTGGCGTCAAGCCCTTCCCATGGCTTTGGCTGTTTAATTCTCAAAACCTATTATGTGAAAAGGGCTGTGACTCTCGCTCCACGATCTACTCTTTCCAAAGCTTAGCTTCGAACTGCAAGTCCGCAAAGCCCCATCCTCCTGGTGTCCACCTTGCCCACCCCAGCAGTGCGAGCCCTTCTCAGGGTAAGGACCTGCTGTGAGGGGAGAGGAGTGTCGCCACGGACAGAGCACAACTCCCCATCCACAGCGGGGACTCAGGAAACATCTGTTGACAAACAATCCTGTTTTCACAAAAACAAAACTTGCAGTACATGTGCACAAAAGAAAAATACTGGAATGGAATGCTCCCAAATGATACTATATATATATTTTTTTTTTTTTTTTTTTTTTTTTTTCTTGAGACGGAGTCTTGTTCTGTTACCCAGACCGGAATGCAATGGCACGATCTCAGCTCACTACAAACCCTGACTCCCGGGTTCAGGCAATTCTCTGCCTCAGCCTCCCGAGTAGCTGGGATTACAGGCGTCCACTACTACACCCAGCTAATTTTTGTATTTTTAGTAGAGATGGGGTTTCACCATCTTGGCCAGGCTGGTCTTGAACTCCTGATCTCGTGATCCACCTGCCTCGGCCTCCCAAAGTGCTGGGATGACAGGCCTGAGCCACTGCGCCCGGCCAGATGATACTACTCTAATGAAGAAGACAAGGAATGTGATTTTCTTGCTCTTTCCTGTGCTTATCTGTATTTTCTACATTTGTTGCAGAGAAGCTAAAAGAAAAGAAAAACCATAAAAGTTAGGAAAGCCAAGTACCTCCTCCAGAGCTGACTGAGGGTTTTGGGGAGAAGTAGTCTAGGGTGGCTATGGTCAGCAGCACTGATCCCTGGGGGCTGTCAACAAGCAAGAGGAGACAGAGACCAGCGGCCCTGGCTGGCCTCCCTGGATGCCCCTCTCAGAGTCAGAAGATGCCACTATGATCATCTTGGGGTGCACGTGATGAGGGAAACAGAGTAACTTCAAGAGCAAGCGGTCAAGGATGAGGATTTTGGGGTCAAGAGACCTGGGACGCCCAGCTCACCAGCTAACCTAGAGTATGCCCTGTGGCAAGTCATTGCTTTTCTGAGCCTCAGCTTCCCCATCTGCAAAATGGGTTTCTGGAAGGCTATCATGAGGACTAAGGGAGATCATGCATACAGAACAATCGGCCAGTCCCTAGCATGCAGTAAGTGCTCAAACAAGGGTACCTCTGGTCACTCTTTTTTTTTTTTTTTTTTCTGAGACAGAGTTTTGCTTTGTTACCCAGGCTGAAGTGCAGTGGCACAATCTCAGCTCACGGCAGCCTCTGCCTCCTGGGTTCAAGTGATTCTCCTGCCTCAGCCTTCCGAGCAGCTGGGATTACAGGCACATGCACCACCACACCTGGCTAATTTTTTGTATTTTTAGTAGAGATAGGCTTTCGCCATGTTGGCCAGGCTGATCTTCAACTCCTGGCCTTAAGTGATCCACCCGCCTCGGCCTCCCAAAGTGCTGGGATTACAGGCATGAGCTAACCCGCCCGGCTGTTTTTCTCCTCTTCCACTCCCCCACGGCCGTTAGGAAAAGCCTGGCCTTGGCCCTCAGGTCTGAAGTTGGCTGGAGGGGATTTGGACATAACCCCCTTGGTGTAAAGTGAAGAGTCAAATTCAGGGAGGGGAGGAGGTAAGAATAGAGTGAGACTCCTCCCTCCACCACACCCAGCTGCTTCCAGACCTCACTGTCCCAGAGCAGAAAGTGTGGGGTTTGGATGCTCCCGGGGGGGACCTGAGATCCATGTCAGTCCTCCCAGTGTGAGGTTCTAACACTCTCCTCAGCATGGGCCTCTCCCTGTCCTCACGCCCCACCCAGCCCCGCCCTGACCAGGCTCAGGACCCAGAGAAACCAGGAGGACCAACCAAGTTCTCCTTCTCACTCTCTGTCTGAGTCAACTCCACCACACCATGGAGGTATGGAGGTGACTCAGAGGAGACAAAGCCCCAAACCACACCCCATTCACATCGTGGAGGGGACCCTCACTCCAGGGCTGGGTTTCCCCAGGGTCTGCTCTGCCCTGCCAGACACCCTCGGGCTCCCTAGGAAGAGGAGGATGGAAGCTGGAAAGATGGAGGGATGGAGGGATGGAGGCTGTAGGGATGGAGATTGGAGGGATGGAGGCTGAAGGGATAGAGGCTGGAGGAATGGAGGCTGGAGGGATAGAGGCTGGAGGAATGGAGGTTGGAGGTGTGGAAGGATGGAGGCTGGAGGATAGAGACTGGAAGGATGGAGGAATGGGAGGGATGAAGGCTGGAAGGATAGGGGCTGGAGGGTGGAGGCTGGAGGGATGGAAGGATGGAGGCTGGAAGGATAGGGGATGGAGAAATGGTAGGCATAGAGTCTGGAGGAATGGAAGCTGGAGGAACGGAAGGATGGAGGTTGGAGGGATGGAAGGATGGAGGCTGGAAGATAGAGACTGGAAGGATGGAGGAATGGGAGGGATGAAGGCTGGAAGGATAGGGGCTGGAGGGTGGAGGCTGGAGGGATGGAAGGATGGAGGCTAGAAGGATAGGGGATGGAGAAGTGGTAGGAATAGAGGCTGGAGGAATGGAAGCTGGAGGAACGGAAGGATGGAGGCTGGAGGAATGGAAGGATGGAGGCTGGAAGATAGAGACTGGAAGGATGGAGGAATGGGAGGGATGAAGGCTGGAAGGATAGGGGCTGGAGGGTGGAGGCTGGAGGGATGGAAGGATGGAGGCTGGAAAGACAGGGGATGGAGAAATGGTAGGAATAGAGGCTGGAGGAATGGAAGCTGGAGGAACGGAAGGATGGAGGCTGGAGGAATGGAAGGATGGAGGCTGGAGGGATGAAGGAGGAAAACAAAGAGCAGGAGGGGTCTGGGCACTAGGCTGTGGCCTCAGCTGCTGGGCCTGTACCATGGCAGGACATCTGTGAATCCTGGGGACGCTTCTGGCTGCTTCCAAAGTCAGACAAAGTATGAACCCCTCTCTGCTTCAAGCCTAGCCAGAAAGTGTAGTGCAGAGACCATGGGACACTGGGGACCCCCGTTTGCTCACGTTTGTTCCGTTGCTGACTTGTTCAACAAACACGTGTGAAGCCCCTGCCTGCTGCCACGCACTGGGCTGGGCTCAGGGTTTCCAGATGAATCAGGCCTGCTCCCTGGGGGCCTCCCAGTCTGTCAGAAGAGAGACAGACCTTGAAACAAATAATTAAAGACATGAATGAAAGTTTCTGAGATAAAAATACACAAGACCGGTGAACACAGAGGAGTCACTGAGACAGGCTTAGAGTCAACCAGAGGGAGAGCTCAGACCTCTCCACCCAGTAGAGTGGGCAGTGGGAGGCTGGGATGGCACGACCCTGAGGGATGCTGAAGGACCCACCACTGCTCCTGTGACCACCCCCCGACATGTCTCGGGGAAGCGACACCCCCTCAAATATCCAACACGAGAGAGACCCTGTGCAGATGCAGGCATGGTTTTGGATGTGGGCGATTCTCACAGATCCATTTCTAGGCCTTGATCTGCAACCCACTCGCTTCACACCGCTGAGCCTCAGTTTTCTCATCTGCCAGGTGAGAGGTCTGGATTTGGAGATGATTATCACAGCTAATATTTGCTGGGAATTCACTGTGTGCCAGGCATCACGCCAGACGCTCGGCATCGGTACCTCGTTCGGCCTTCACATCCGCCCAGTGAGGTAAGCGCTGCCTTTTAATAGCACAGTGCTCTTATCCAATGAGGGCAAAACCAGTGGTTGGTTAGCAGAAAAAAAAAATGAATGCAGGAAATCTCATGATACATAAAGTGGGCATTTTATTGAACGTAACACGTGCGCGTGTACTTTTAGGAGATGATCTTCTGATGCAAGGCCAAGGCTGTCTTTGAGACCAAGGCCCCCGGCTGGGGTCCTACCTTGTTTTTCTTGCATAAAACCAACCTGTGCAGCAGCGTTTATGGCTCGAATTAGGACTCCTTTAAAGTGGAGGGGACCTTAGAGGTGCTTGCGAAGCCGTCTGAGTGCAGACTCCTCTGAATCTTTAACAACCACCCCCTCCCTCCAGGTTTAGTCTACAACTAACTCGACGAAGGTCTGGGATGGATTTTAACTGCTGTCTTCCCCAACCTTTTGTAGCTGTCTTGCCCATACCACATTTTTTCTTTCGTTGACAACTCACCTGTAACTGGGCCTTTCCAAAGTCCTTTCTTGGTTTTCAGCCACATGACTCTCTGTCCCATTCACAGTCTGGTCTCATTGGTTTGGCCACTACCGCCAGCAGCTGCGGGTCTGGGAAGAGGCCTCACTGAGCCGTAGGGGCAGCCTAGGTGGAAATAGCAGTGGCCGGCCTGCCTGGAACATTTGGGAAGCTGTGGCATCCACTAATCTGTCTCTCAAGGGACAGGGAGAGTGTTTGTTAATGCAGAGTGGGTAGAACCGAGGTCTTTTAAGGCAGTTTCTATAGTTTGATTCCCATTCCACAGGCAAGGAAACTGAAGTACATGAAGTCACTTCCCCAAGGCCACCATAGGCTTGTCTAGCTGGAATCTTAGCCCAGCTCTGTCTGGCTCCGCATTCTTCATCCTCACACCCTGCTGCCTCCTCGTCGTCACCGAGGGGGACCCTGTGAGCCTCTGGCTTTCCTGCCGGAAGGACTTAAAGGGTCTCTCTGGCATGTGGGATTTGAGGTGCATTTAAACATTGTCCACCCTGAGCGTGAGTACGGAAGATGGCCACCAACTACTGCCACTGGCCGCTCTCGGAGCAGGGTGTCTCCCTTGACCTGTGTCCCCACGTCCAGCGGGTATGCAGCAGGTGCTCACGAGTGTCTGTGAAGCTGGACAGGAGCAGTCAGGATGCCTTCAGTGTTTCTGCCAGTGTCGCGGGCACCTGCTCTGGGGCATGCACTGGGCTGGGCCCCGGGATATAACCGGGAAGAGAAGCCAAGAGAATCACTGGCTCTAGCAGGGCGTTCCATGCGCCCCATCCAAGCCTCCTCTGCTCAGACTTCCTCTGAGGGGACAGGGGGTTGTTAAAGTGCAGAGGATGTGGATTTTGGAGTCAGACGCATCTGAGCTCCAGTTCCAGCTCTGCCACTTACTGGCTGTGCATGTGACCTTGGACCAATGGCCACCTCTCTGAGTCTTGGTGCAAACGACAATGCCCCATTCCAGGCCCTGGGTGGGCAGACTCCCAGCAGGGCTAGGAAGGGAACACTCCCTCGAGCCCTGGGGAGGAGGAGGCCCGCAGGCAGGAGGGGCTTGGCTGTGGACAGGGGACCCGGCAGGCAGCTCCCAGCGCTTCCGACCGTTGGTGGCTGTGGAGAGCGACGCGGTGTGCAGGGGAAATGAAAAGAGGCCAGACGCCGTCCAGGCCGCAGCACGCAAGGGGCACCTCACTCTGCGCCTTTACTCCCTCCCAGACTCAGAAAGGGGAAGGCAGCCCAGACCAGGAAGTGGCCAGCTTCTGATGGCCACCGCATGGGGACCGCGCCAGCGCCAGCCCCAGCCCCAGCAGGAAGTGGCCGGCCCCTTCCCACCCCCTGCCGAGCCAGGCCCTCCTGTGCTCACATTTGGGAAACAGCCGGCCTGAAAGTCCCTGTTCTCGGGTCTGTTCTGGGACCAGCACTGCACTCTTAGAAGCCCGGCTCCGGCCGGGGGCTCTGACGTTGTGGCCGGGGGTCTACAGACCTGGATTCTACACTCTGCTTTGCCACTTCCTCGCTCTGAGGCCTCAGCCAAGTTGCTTCCCCGTCTGAACCTGTTCCTCATCTGCTAAATGGGATGATCAGCCCCCACCTGCCACCTCAGAGGGACAATGAAAAAGGGGAGTCCTGAAAGGCCAGAGCTGGAAAGTCCCCAAAGGCTCCTTACAGAGGAGGCGGGCGGGAAAGGAGAGAGATTGTCCCGAGTCCCACAGCCAGTGGTAGCAGGGCCGTGAGGTTCTGGAAATGCACTGGGTGGTAGGACTTGGCTCAAGCCTCACTGCACTCCTTCCCAGCTGTAGGACCTTGGCCAAGTCAACCAAGAACCCTGGGCCTTTTCCTACAACGAGAGAGCAAGCCTCATCTCCCGGGGCTTCTGGGGCGCACGGATGCTCTGTACTGTCCTGTGAACTGGAAGGGCTTCATGCTGGAGGTGGACTGGAACTCACGTCTCAAGGGTTCCCGTTCTTTGCTGCCCACTGCCCTGAACTCCGAATGTAAGGAGTGGGTTCTGGCACCCGGGAAGCTGCCTGTGGTGAGGACTCCTCTCGCTTGTCCCTTCCCCTGCCTCCCCACGTTGGGTGAGAGGTGGCAGATCTCCTTCCTTGATTCTGAGTCACTGGAGGCCGTGCTCTTGGAGGAGCTGTGTGTGAAGTCACCTCTCCCACATCAGCAGCCAGAGATGTCATTGCCACTGACACTGTGGCTTCTACCCACCCAAAGCCCCATCTCCCGGCCTGCAGAGTCCTCCATGGACCCGGAGCCCAAGCAGCCTTTGTGGGGCAGCTGAGCAGTGAGGGGGAGGTTGGGGAACCCGGAGCGGCCCTCCTGCACCAGGCTTTCTGATGCCGTTGGCACCACTGCCCAGTCCCAGCTCGCCCTTCCAGAGAGAGGGCCTCAGGCTAGCCAGTCCTAGATGGCAGAGCTGGCAGAGGAGGTAGAGGCTAGCCCATCGGGGGCACAGAATGAGAGTCCATGGGCCTGAAGAACCACAAATCCCACATGGAATTATGGGATGTGAGTGTGTGTGTGTGTATGTTCATACACACTCATGTCTGCATTTCCCAAGGAGGAGGGTCAGATTTCATCAAATTCTCAAAGACAAAAATAACAAGTTCAGGATCGGGATCTTTCTCCCTTTTCCCATTCCCAGATGAGGAAGTTGAGGCACAGAGAAAAAATTATCTCACAGCTCTTACAGGCAGGATAAGGAAGGGTACTTGAAGTTCCAATTATGACTTCCTTTTTCTGGTTCAAAAAAGATCCCTAGACGGTTCAGAGGGAGCCTCTAGCCCATCCTCGTGTCCCAGAACATTGGTGGTAGCTGTGGCTAGGAGAGAGTGCGCTCACCCAGGAGAGGAGGTTAGGGGGAATGAACCAAACCCCAGAGCTAGAGCTCCCACCAGCACTACCACCATCACCACCACCACCATCACCACCATCATCACCACCAGCGCCATCACTATCAACACTAGCACAATCATCATCAGCATCACCATTACTCCATTACCACCACCACTGCCATCAACACCAACACCACCTCACCATCACTACCAGCACCACCATCAACACCAACACCACCATCAACACCAACACCACCATTATCACAAGCACTACTACAGTCACCACCATCATCACCACCAGCAACACCATCACCACCATCACCACCATCACCACTTGTATCACTATCAACCACCATCAATAACACCACTAGCATCACCACCACCACTATCAACACCATCCCCACCATCAACACCAGCATCACCACCACCATCACTCCCATCACCAAAAACTACACCATCACCACCACCATCACCACTACCATGATTACCACCATCACTCCCATCACCAGCACCACTGTCACCACCACCATCACCACTACCACTATCACCACTGTCACTCCCATCACCAAAAACCA
>PVKV010015049.1:0-55163 GCA_004027835.1 Alouatta palliata
GTCTCTACTAAAAATACAAAAAAATTAGCTGGGCATGGTGGCATGTGCCTGTAGTCCCAGCTACTCGGGAGGCTGAGGCAGGAGAATTGCTTGAACCCAGGAGGCGGAGGTTGCGGTGAGCCGAGATCGCGCCATTGCACTCCAGCCTGGGTAACAAGAGCGAAACTCCGTCTCAAAAAAAAAAAAAAAAAAAAAAAAACTGGTCATTCACCTGAAGCACTGTTCCAGACTCTGGCATTTTTCTACCCAAGTGGTGTTGAGTTCACTTCTAAGGTCTTTGCAGCCCTCTGCCTCAGGTGTTCTCTGGCAAGCAGACCTGTCTGCCAGTGGGCACACCTCGCCCCAATAAATGGCTAGGAATAGCTGTTTGCAGGAGGGCAGATGGAGCTTTGATTTGTGTGCTGGGGTGCACTGTAGGAGCAAGGTGCCTCACAGTGCAGAATGGGTCCAGGAGGAGAGGGGGAAGAGGAGGGGCAGGCTGGGGGCTGAGAGGCCAAAGGGGCAGGTTCTCAATTCAAACCTGACATTCCAAATTGTTGGGAAGATATATCTGTCAAGGTAGGAGGACAGAGCATACTTTGATCTCATAACTCCTCTGTACTCAGACACATGGTACGTGGGCCTCCATTTGCTACTTGCCCTGAATTCCATGAACATCCAGGGCAGGCCTGCCTGAGGCATCCCTAGGTGAACAGCTAAGGAGCCTATTAAACTGTGTGCACTTTGTAAAAGCACATAAGCATTTCATCACACAGCTTTACTGGATTTTCAAAGGCAAACCTGAGCCAAAAGGATTAGGAACCCCAGTCTCAGACATTGCAGAAAACCTGACAGGGCAAGTTGGCTGGTTTCACTATGCTGGATTCAAAGCCGGGGTCCGAAGCTGTCTCGCCCCTTCTTGGTGTGAGGGTAGACTGCGACAACAGCCAGCATCTGGGGCTACTGAGGAGGTCTCCTATAGTCTTCCTGTATCCTTTGTAATTCCACAGAATAGACTTTCTGCGCTTCTAGAAATCTTCCCTTTCCCTACAGAGGAGAACCAACCCCCAGGCCCCAACTCCTGTGTGATGGCTTCCAGCCACAGCAGTTCTCCGGGTGTCGTAGAAGCAGCTACTCAGCTGTGCACCCGCCTGCCTTCCCCGGGGCATCCCTCCCTGCGTGGAAAGCCCAGGCACGGCAGCAGGTGCCCAGGGGGTTCTGGCAGAAGTGCTGCACCCAAAGTGGTGGGGGACCAGGAAGAGAGGCACCCCTGGCTCGTATCTGTGCACTGCAGGGCTGCAAGTGAAATGAAGAGGGGCCCGTGAGGAAGGAATGGGGAGCAGGGCATTGTCCTTTCCTTCCACCTGTCACCCCCTCCCCTCACCTCCTGCATGACCTTGAGTAAACCTGGGTGTCCTATCCTTCTCACTGGACCTGGGGCCCATACAAGTCCCTGCTGGGCAGAGACCCTGGGAGACAGAAAGCATAGCTGAGGCCTCCTCGTCCTATTCCCAGTAGCAGAATGAAAGACTGCTGCAGAATTTCCAGCCCAGGCCAAACTCAGGCTGTGCTAGGCTAGGGGAACTCCCTCTTTCTGTGTCCAAAAACACTTCTTTCTTAAGAGGAGACACTCCATCACGTTTTGAAGAGAAAGAGAGAGTGCGTGTGTCTGTGTATGTCTGTGTGTGTTTTGTTTTGCTATTTTATTTTTTTAGACGGAGTCTCTCTCTATCGCCCAGGCTGGAGTGCAGTGGCAGGATCTTGGCTCACTGTAACATCCGACTCCCAGGTTCAAGTGATTCTCCTGCCTCAGCTGCCTGAGTAGTTGGGCAGTTGCCCGAGTAGTTGTGTGTGTGTTTTGTTTGTTTGTAGATGGAGTTTCGCTCTTGTTGCCCAGGCTGTAGTGCAATGGCACGATCTCATTTCACTGCAACCTCCACCTCCCAGGTTCAAGTGAGTCTCCTGCCTCAGCCTCCCGCATAGCTGGGATTACAGGTGCCTGCCAGCATGCCCAGCTAATTTTTTTGTATTTTTAGTAGAGACAGGGTTAAGCCATGTTGGCCAGGCTGGTCTGAACTCCTAACCTCAGATGATCCACCCACCTTGGCCTCCCAAAGTGCTGGGATTACAAGTATAAGCCACTGCGCCCAGCCCAAAATGTGTTTTAATAGACTAGCATTGGGAAAGACGTCCCTCTCTCAGCCCGGCAAGATAAAGTCTACACCCTCCCCAGGTGGGTGTCGGGCAGGGCAGCTCCCAGAAACTCACCGAGAACTGGAAAGCGTAAGGCCGGTTGTCTCACCGGAAGCTCGGACACGCTCATCCCTCTCCGCGCCTGGGAACTACGCATCAGGATCTGCACTCAACACTAACCTCTGCACTTAACACTAACCTCTGCACTCGGCACTAACCTCTGCACTCGGCACTAACCTCTGCACTCAGCACTAACCTCTGCACTCGGCACCCGCCTCTGCACTCAACACTAACCTCTGCACTCGGCACTAACCTCTGCACTCGGCACCTGCCTCTGCACTCGACACTAACCTCTGCACTCGGCACCTAGCTCTGCACACAGCCCTCCGGACAGCCCCCGCTGATGTGACCCTGGCCGGATCTTGCATTAGGAAAATCCGCCCCACAACCTACCCACCAATAACAGCCCGCCCCGTCTCCATTCCACGCCCCCGCAGCCAATTAGAACACCCAGCCACTCCTTGCTCTCCCAAAGCTATAAAAATTCCTCGTTCTGGGAAGCCAGCGCGACTTCTCTGGCCCCCATTTGCCGGACCACGGAACCTCGCCCGGGAGCTTAGTATATTGGCATTTAATTTTCCTAGGCTGGTCTCCGTTTCCTCATTTTAAACTCGGCAATAACCCTTACGGAAAGTTTCCAGGGAGGGTGGGGAGGGTCAGACAGGTCATGTCTCGGGTCAGGACACAGGCCTTCAAGATAGGATGCTGGAGTAGAGATAAGAGGGAGACTTCAATGCTGCACTCCAGCCTGGGCAATAGAGTGAGACTCTGTCTCAAAAAGAAAGAGAGAATTCAGCTCCTTCCTTCAGCCACAGAGCCCAGTGTTTACTGCATCTCCGTTAATGACTTGCTGCCTCCGAAGTAGAGACTGCAGTCAGTGTCCTGGGGCTTTGTCAGTGAGTCCTTCCCTTGTGCTCTGCGGGGTGGCTACAGTGGGACGCTGCAGCTGCCTGCCTGTTAATCTGAGCACTCTGGTCTCCCCAGTCTCTCTTTCGGGACCAATGAAGGTGCCTTTGAACCTCTGTGGCAGAATTACTTTGTTTTGAGTCCCAACCTAACCGGCCCCTCTTCGGGGACAGAAATATAACCGTCGTGATCCTCCCTGGGTCACAATCACTGGGAAACAGTGACTCAGAACACTGCAGTTTAATCATTTCATGCTCCACGTCAAATCAGATGAAACATATGATTTAGTGTGGTGGCCCCGGAGCAGAGGTTGTAGAGTTTTCTCCAGGACTTTTGTGTCTGGCTTTGATGACTGGAGAGGTCGTGTGCTGCTCACTGAAATAGAGGATGTGGGAGGAGGAACAGGTGTTGGGAAAATCGATGTTCAATGTGAGCATGTTGAATATGAGGTGGTGACAGGTCATCCTAGTACAGGGATCCAGTGGGTAATTGGATACAAGGGTCTGGAGCGTGGAGTAGGGGAAGGAAGTCCAATCAGTGGTGACTGTTCATTTAATTGTTTTAGTTAGTTTGTTTGTTTTTGAGAGGCAGTTTTGCTCTTGTGGTCCAGGCTGGAGTGTAGTGGCACAATCTCGGCTCACTGCAACCTCCACCTCCCGGGTTCAAGTGATTCTCCTGCCTCAGCCTCCCAAGTAGCTAGGATTACAGGCACCGGCTACCACACCCAGCTAATTTTTTGTATTTTTAGTAGAGACGGGGTTTCGCCATGTTGGGCAGGCTAGTCTCGAACTCCTGACCTCTGGTGATCCGCCCGCCTTGGCCTCCCAAAGTGCTGGGATTACAGGTGTGAGCTACCGTGCCCGGCCATTAATTGTTAAATCTTATTTGTTTAAACAATCTTATTTATTTAAACCATGGGTTTGGATGGGGACATTCAGGGACCCTTTACAGACCAGAAAAGCTTAGAGCCAAGGATGGAGTCCTGGGGCATGGTGGGAAAAACACAGGAAGGGGCTCCAAGGAAGGAGCTGCCAGAGAGGCAGTGGTTAAACCAGAAGGTGGAGAAAAGCCCGCAGAGGGTGGAGTTTCAAGGTGGAGAAAAGCCCGCAGAGGGTGGAGTTTCAAGGAAAAGGTGGCCAACACAGTCAAATGACTAAGAGACTAGAAGTCAGATCAGACCCGGAAATGCTCTCTGGACTTGGCCAACATGAAGGTCAAAGGTGATTTTAGCGAAAGCGTTTCAGGGGCTGGTGAAGGAGGTGCCAGAGTACAGGCAGTGGCGGAGAAAAGGGAGAAGCTAATGGGAAGGACACAGACCACAACAGAGTTGGTGGGGTGAGGGGGACAAAAACTGAGCAGGCTTATTTGGGGAAGGAAAGAATCAACAGAGACGGAAATGAAGGCAGGGTCAAGAGAGGGTCCCGGTGGAGGACAATGGAAGGTGCTGAATGGGGAGGGGAGGGGGAGAGGGGTGCCACAGGGAGCAGCTGGTCAGAAGGGCCTGGCCTCCCGAGGCAGGGGAAGGGGAAGGCCGGCGTGCCTGTGTGCAGTGGGATTTGTAGGTGACAGGAAAGCTGCAGAAGCTATTTTGCTCCGTGAAGTGGGAGGCAGGACCATCTGCTAAGGCATGGTGGGAGGTGGTGGCAGGAGGTGAGGAGGGGCAGGAGAACGAGCTTCCCAGCATCTCCTCCGTGCTTGCTCCGCGGCTGTGTGCGGCCCTTCAGCATTCCACAGCTCACCCTGGGAGACGCTGGGCTGACCCAATGCTGGAACGTTCCCAGGCAGAGCGACCAGTACCAGACCACGGGCTCCGGGCTGGATTGGGAAGCACTTAAGGGTTCCTCTATAAGGAAGCAAGCGACCAGGAGGAAAGGGAGGGGCCGTAGTTTTAGCTGGGAGCACAGATGGAAGGGGGAAGAACTGAAGAATATGGATGGCCAAATGCTGAGTAAATTGGGAGAGTTCGGAGCTGGAGCTCCTCCTGACGGCAGTGGGCGCCCATGGGTGTGTGCTGCTTTGGTGGAGTGGAGAGGAACACCCTGGAGATGAGGGGAACAAAGCTGGGGTATCAGACAGACTTCACCTCCGCCACTCAGAGAAGGCACTAGGACGATGGGGACCTAGGGGCTGGAAGTCCCTCCAACAGGAGTCCAAGTGCTCAGGCAGCGCAGGGAAGGAAGACCAGGGACGCCTGCGGCAGGGGGTGAAAATGGGGGAACACGTGGCCAGAGCCTCCGAGGAGGCGTGTGTCTATATCGTGATGAAGAAAACGCATCCCCAAGAGGCAATGAGAGTTAAAATGACATTGGCCCTGACCCTCAGACACACCCAATAGGATCCTGGGTGCAGGAGAGCTAGGGTAAGTGAGAGGAGCCAGGCAAGAAATTCCCAGAGGCTAAATGGACCAGCAGCGGGAGACCAGAGGGGCAAGAGGCACAGGCAGTGCTGAGGACCTGTCCTGGGGGAGGGTGGAGTTGGGGCCTCACCAGCCTCAAGAGATTAAGGCCTCTTTCTGTGTTGCAGGGGTGGGGGCACTGAAGCCAGATGCCACTTGCTGCCCAAGGCTCAGGGTTCCAGACCCCAGAGAAAGGCTGGTGTGGACTAAACAGCCTCTCCCTGGGTGCAGGTGGGTGTCAGCTGGTGTTCATGGGGGACTGTGGCAGGATTCCCACCTGGGACTGTTTCTCCTGCAGAGGGAAACAGATCTTCTCTTCGCATCATCCCCCCTATACACCCCTCCGGCCTTCCCCCTTTTTTGAAAATACAGGTGGAGTCTTACCATGTTGCCCAGGCTGGTCTTGAACTCCTGGGCTGGGCTAAAGTGATCCTCCTGCCTCAGCCTTCCCAAGTGCTGGGATTACAGGTGTGAGCCCCGAGGCCAGTTTACATTTTTGAGAATGAAGGATTATTCTGTGACAGAAGACTGGCTGGGTCAGGTGGAAACCAGCCTGGGGGCAGGGCGGGATGATGCTGATATTGGCCATCACTGGAGAAAGCTATACTTCAGGCCAGCACTAACCTTGGCCCTGACTCCTGGGACTCCATCCTCATCCGCCCTCCTTTCCCTGGAGAAAAATCTCCCTTTAATGACAATGGCCGTGTGTGGTGGCTCACACCTGGAATGAGGTGGGGGGATCATGAGGTCAGAAGTTGGAGACCAGCCTGGCCAACACGGTGTTGTATTATACAAAAAATTAGCTGGGTGTGGTGGCACACACCTGTAATCCCAGCTCTCAGGAGGCTAAGGCAGGGGAACCACTTGAACCAGGGAGGCAGAGGTTGCAGTGAGCCAAGATTGTGCCATTGCACTCCAGCCTGGAGGACAGGGCGAGACTCCATCTCAAAAAAAAAAAAAAGTATGTATGTATGACTTAGCTTTCTTGATACTCACATGAGAAGCCAGGAAGATGTGAGGCACGGGGAAAAGCGGGAGTAAAATAAATAAATAAATAAAAAACCTTAAAATATTTACCAGGTACCTTCCCTACACACCCCCATCTGGCGTGTTAAGGATGAGAGGATGGCCTGTGTTTGGAGAATTAAACAGTTCAAGGTCTCAGTCACCCAGCCAAAGTCCTCATGATCTGCCTCAGTAGCACCCAGTAGCCCATCTTCATCTTCAGATGAGACTCAGATCCCAGGAGGTCTGCAAATGGACGAGGTACTGTTCCCCACTAGTCAGATTCCAATTTGTCCATGATATCCCAGATCTACCCACTCAACATTTAAGAGACAGTTTCTGTCTTTACTTTCACCACCAGTCTTGGTTAAACATCAGAAAAGAGACAAATTACACACTTCTCAGAAATTGAAATTTTATAAAAAGGCATTTTTCTCTTATATCCATAAAATGATATAATTTTTGCAAGTATAGAAATGTGTCATAAATTATAATGTTCCTTAATTACAGCTCAATGCAACTTGGTACTTTCTTCCCTCCCTAAAAAATGAGAGAGAACCAAAAAATAATATATATATAACTATATATATATATATATATATTTATATAATATAGACAAACAAAATATGAAAAAAATCATTTCCTCTTTGGTATAAAAATCAGACTCTCACCTTGAGACACACAGACAGACATGATACTGGGTTTGTAAACTGTGTGGCCAAAAGGGATTTCCCTGCCAAGACTTCCCTCTCCCACTCCCTGCCCACCCATCCCCACCTCACTGCAGCCCCTACAGTTCCTTTGGGGCTCCCACATGGAACATTTAAAATCCCCCTACCCACTCCCAGCTCCACACCATTCCTGAAGTATCCCCTGACCCACTACCAAAAAAAGAGGAAAAGATTCTTCTCAAGGCTGATTAGGTAGCGACTAACTTGGGAAACGCCTTATTTAGGGAATAGCTTCATAGGTGTGGATGATGTAAAGGACATGCTGTGGCTGGACTCTGACTGTGTCCCATCCAGACCAAGCCAGGTGCTGGCCTGGGCCTGGCTGTGCCCTTCTCCTCCTCCACCACCCAGTACAAAGACTCCACCACCTCTTGCCAGATGCTGGGCCTGAGGGGCAGGGCTCCTTGCTTCCGAGAGAAGGGAGAAGAAAGGCCAGTTTCCCTTCCAGCCTCATCTCAGGCGCAGGGCCCTGGGGTTTAGGTGCAAGAAAACAACAGGTGGGGAGTCAAAGGGAGGTCAAAAGGGAGTCTGCCAATAAACTTGGGTTTAAATTTAATATTAAAGAAAACTACCCCTCCCCACTGGCCAAATTTCAGACCAGCTTTAGCTCACTAAGGATTTGGGGGCTACTTTCCCAGGCTCCAGCCCAAGGCCAGCAGGACTAAGGAATCCAGGAACTGATATGTGTGTGTATTGGGGGCAGAGGGCAGCACTATACTGTCCAGGTCAGGAAGGAGACAGGACCAAACCCTCCTTTGCCCTCTCCCACCACCCTCTGCTGACGGGCACCTCCCTCCCTGCTCAGCTCCTCTGTCCCACAGAGCACTGACCACTGCAGGGAGAGCTGACACGGATCCTCCCGAACCACCCCACAGCCCGCCAGGCTGCGGCATCCCAGTGTGTGCCAGCCTCCTCTTCCCAGGAGAGTTAAGACACCAACCACAACATAAAAGTCACATAAAGGCCTCCTCCACTTGCCAAATGAAAAAGACAAAACCAAACTGGACACAACACAAATCAAGGAGAGACATACACGATGTGAGGGGCCGAGGGCCCCGCAGGTCTCTGGCTTCCCGGCGTGGTACATTCTTGTGTAATTCAGGAACAGGGGCACTAGGGCCCCTCTGGGGAGTAGGAGTAAAAAAATAAGGAGATTATAGTCTCCCTGTGGGTCCCAGGCAGGGCAGGGGCAGACACAATCTCTCACAGTTTTTTCTCGTTTTTGGTTCCACATCTGGTCCCCGACGGGGGCTGGCTCCCCGTGCCTTAGCCTCTGCTCTGCCCTTGGGCCTGCTCCCTCTAGCTCCCCAGTTGGTGGAAGGGCCTGCAGCTGGGGATAGATGCCTCAGCCACGCATGGCGGGACCAGCAGGACAGAGTCTACCAGCGGGGACGGGAGGCAAGGAGTGAGGACCAGCAGTTCCGAGACGCTGTTCCCTCAGTGACTGGCCAGCCCTGGGTGCTCTGGTCACTGGCACAGGGCATCCATCCTTGGCCTTCAGCCCTTGAGGGGCTTGTCGGCACCGCCGCTGGGGCTACTGGCACTGTCACTCTTCTTCCTGCGCAGGCTCTCAATCCAGCTGGAGCTGGAGCGGGTGGTGAAGCTGGAGAGCGCGAGCGAACTCAGCCGCATGTTCTTGCCTGACATGATGAGCTCCCCAAAGCCCTCCTGGTGGGAGAAGGCGTAGCCTGAGCGCCGGGAGCCTGTGCGGCCAACCCGCCGCATGCAGCGGTGCTGGGCCTTCTGTTTCTTCCTCACCAGCTGGGTGTAGCGGACCTGCAGAGGGGCACAGGGAAGAGCCCTCTGTCAGCGTGGAGATGTCAGATATCACCAAGGAGAAGGGACCCTGAGCACCGGGGACCAGGCTGACGTGGAGGCCTCCGCAGCCAACTGCACAGGGCGTCTGTCCACAGGGAGAGCAGATAAGCACCACCAACACACGGAGCAGTCACACGGCCCTGCTGAGCCCCACCAGTGTTCAAGCCAGGGGCCTGTCTGGACATCCCAACGCTGCCTCCCACAGCGGGTAACCCGGCTTCTCACCGTGTCGGAGAGATCTGGCTTCAGGTTGAGCCTGAGGAATCGAAAGGCAACCACAGGCATGATGCAGACGACCGTGGTGAGCACGATGGTCAGCCACACTGCGGGCTGGGCTAAGGTGTTCTGGGCATTCCCTGGGGACGGAGAGGAGTCGGTGGCCTCGGGAGTCACAATGCGGACCTTCCCCATTCCCATTTCTGGCAGCTCCACTTCCCTACTCTCCAAGCCTAAGTCCCCTCTGGCTTCCCGTTTCTCCAGGCCCACCCTCCAAATGTAGATCTCCAAATTTAGTTCCCAACTCCCCCAAAGCTCCAGACCTGCTGCTTCAAGTGCCGGACCTGACATCCCTGTAAACATCTAACAGGTGCATAAAAAGCACCCCATTTTCTTTGTCCTTTGCTCAAAATTAAAAAGCAATTCTGCTAAGCCCATGATCATGATAAATAAAATCTTCCTGCAATCCCATTGGTCTCTCCAAATCTCTAACGTCCTGCTACAATAAATTATGTCTCTCATATATAAAATCCAGGAGGGCAACCACTTCACCAGTTGGTTAATTGCAGCCTCCCGGGCAATCAGAATAATGGGTCACATACTAGGTGCTATAAAATGCTTGTGTGATGAATGAACAAACAGATCTGAAGCAAATGCCAAGATTTGTAAATGCTTCCTTCACTTCATACCTCCCGCCTCTTTGCCACCCACCACGGCCACCCTGGCACCAATTCTGAACCACTTCATACTTGGTCAGTCCGGTAGCTTCCCTGCTGGACATCAGTGCCAGCTTGATCTTTCTCAAGCAATCTTTTGATGCTGCTCCCTTCTCTTCCTCTAAAGAAATGAATCAAGTCTCCCAGCAAGTTGAATGCAATCATGACATCTCAAGTGCTCTAACTTTCCAGCCTCTCTCCCACTATTTCTCAATGAGGGTTCTTGCCCATTCTAGCTAGAGCACTCTCCATTCCCTACAAACACCTCCAGTTCTCCAGCTTGGAATCTGACTCCCCACTTCTTTCTCCACTCACAGCAGCCCCTTCTCTGGAACTGTCCCTGGCTACCACACCAAAAACAACTCTACTGACCATGAGGCCTGGCCTCCCATGGTCTGGCAGGGCTGTTCTTCACTTTCATGGATATGAAAGCTCTTTGGAGGCAAGACCTGGGTCAGATACAACTTGATATCCCCTCAGCACCTCACTGAATATTTGGCACGTAAGGAATGTTGAATGTGCAGACTGACTGCCCTGCTAGTCCCAGAACAGCTGTGATTCCTCACTGATTCAAGGAGGCCACAGGGACTTACCCACAAACCGGAACTGGTTAGGAAACATGTCGAAGAGTCCATTGCTGTGCATGGCAAAGAGGATGGCAAAGTAAACAGCAAGGCTGCCCCAGATGAAGAAGTGGTTGATGGCTGTCCAGTAGCCTGTGTCCAGCCCAATCTGCAGAAAGTAGGCATAGTCAGGCAGGCGCACCCCTCAAAAACCCCTTCCCCCTGAAACAGAACTGTGGTGCCCAAGGCAGCCCCAGGGACAGAAGGCTCACTTCTTCCAGAGAAGAGGGGAGATGCTGGATGGCCTTATACCTGCACACTAACCACGATGACCAGTGATGTGGCCACAGTGACTGCAAAGGACTGGTAGTCAGCCAGCTGGGTGCCATCATCCCGGGTGGCCTCGGCAAACACCCCGTAGGGAATGAAGAACATGAGCACAGAGGTGTAGATGCCCTGGGCGATGCAGATGAAGAATTCCCGCTTGTTGAAAAGAAGGTTCAGCTGGCCTGGCTCATACAGCTTAGGGTACTCCATGCTCCGCTGCTCGGGGACATCCTGTGTGGGAGGATCACATAGCATGGGGGTGCCTCAGAGGTTACCGTTTTGACTCAGGATGGTCAAGGGCAGACTCTGTCCCTGCTTCCCCCTTTCCAAAGTCTTTGGTGGCTACAACCAACCTCAAGCCAGCTATCCGAAGTTTAACTTAGTTCAGCAACCCAGGAGAGTTCTAGATCAGCTGCAGCCAGGAGGGAGAACCAGCCACACCCTCCCCAGCTGAAAGAACTGCCTCCCCAGTAGCTACAGGCAATGGGCACAAGTGTCACACACCATGTCTATGTGACTCCTTCAAGCAGTGACCTTCCCTGCCTGAAGATCCCATCTGATCATCAAACTCCGCCATACCTGATCAAAGACCCCCATAGCCAGGACTGGCAGGGAGGTGTACACGATGTTATACAGGGTGATGAAATACTGGTCATAGACGGTCTGGAAGAGAACAGGGAGCAAGGGAGCATGCAACCTTTCTTTGCTACACATCAGGCACAGGAAGACAGCTGATGTCACATACAGAGAACACTAAGAAATTCATTCAGGCTCCCTCTCCTCCTTTAATAAGCTTTTTTTTTTTTTTTGAGACGGAGTCTTGTTCTGTCACCCAGGCTGGAGTGCACTGGCGCGATCTTGGCTCACTGTAACCTCTGCCTCCCAGGTTCAAGCAATTCTCCTGCCTCAGCTTCCTGAGCAGCTGGGATTACATGCACCACCATGCCCAGCTAATTTTTGTATTTTCAGTAGAGTTGGGGTTTCACCATGTTGGCCAGGCTAGTCTCGAATTCCTGGCCTCAAGCAATCTGCCTGCCTTGGCCTCCCAAAGTACTGGAATTACAGGCGTGAGCCACCACGCCCGGCCCTTTTTTTTTTTTTTTTTTTAAGATGGAGTTTTGCTCTTGTTGCCCAGGCTGGAGCACAATGGCATGATTTCGGCTCACTGCAACCTCTGCCTCCTGGGTTCAAGCGATTCGTCCGCCTCAGCCTCCTGAATAGCTACGATTACAGGCATGTGCCACAACGCCTGGCTAATTTTGTATTTTTACTAGAGATGGGGTTTCACCAAGTTGGTCAGGCTGCTCTCGAACTCCCGACCTCAGGTGATCCACCTGCCTCAGCCTCCCAAAGTGCTGGGATTACAGGCATGAGCCACTGCACCCAGCCTAATAAGCATTTTTTAAGAGTATGTACCAGAAAATAGCTAGGCCCTGGGGGACTGAGTGATAAACACGACAGAACCTCTGCCCTGAGGTTTACAGATTTGCACCACAGTGGACTGAAAACATTTATTACCTGGGCTGAGAAGCCGCAGAAGAAGCCAAACCAGAAGTGGACCATGGTGAAAGCAAAGTTTTTGTAGAAGAAATAGCAAAGAAACTTGCACATTCTCAGGTAGGACCAGCGTCCATGCACCAGCAGGAGGCGCTGCAGGAACTTGAACTGAGAGAAGGAGTAATCGGAGGCCAGGACAGCCTGGATCCCTTCCTGCCCACTGATGCCCACACCAATGTGAGCCGCTGCAGAGACAAGAGATGACAAGAGGATGAAGATGGCCACACGCTTCAGAGCCTACCAAGTTACAAGCCCCTTCCCGTCATTCTTCTCCAGTCCAGAGACTCAGTGGGCCCCTCCCCAGCCTCATGCCCAGCCTGCACGCCTGCAGAGCGCACACTCACTTTTGATCATGCTGACATCATTGGCTCCATCTCCAATGGCAAGCGTCACAGCCTTCTTGTACTTCTTGACCAGTTCCACCACCTGTGCCTTCTGCAAGGGGGTCACCCGGCAGCAGATGACAGCTTTGCAGGCACATGCTGTCTCCAGAAACTCTAGCTCCATGTCCGCCTCCAGCGCGTGGGCCTGGAGCACAAAGAAGCCTGAGAGAGCCAGTCTTCCCAGGAGACACTTGGGAGTCTCAGCTCCTCCCCGTCCCCTTTGAGATCAGAGCCTTCTCCAAAGTCAGGGGAAATTAGAACAAGATATAAAAGTCATGGGACAGAAGTGCTCCCTGGAAAGATACTGCCCAAGCTAAGGATAGTGATGCCTACCAGACTGTGACCATTGATGACCAGGGCGTACTCCCCAGCAACAGCCTCCAGGACAGAAGTTAGCTTGGAAGAAGAAAGCTTCTCCTGGTAGGTGAAGCCGTTGCCTACAGAGCGGGATGAGTCCGTCATCTTCTCCCGGGCTTTCCTGTTGAGGCAGAAATGATATGGCTGTGGTCTTCTAGGACGGCAGTGGGGAGCAGGGATTCAAACCTAAACAGGGTCCAGAAACCCCCTCCTGAACCCTGGGCACAATGCGGAGCACCGCCTCCCTTGAGCTTCTTGTTTACCTGAGCTCCTCCCGCACCTCCAGGACAGTATGGCCAGTGACTATGAACACCTCAGTCATGTCGTCCGTCAGCATCTTGCAGGAATAGCCGATGTTCACAGCCGTCTCTACCAAGAGAGAACGCAGGAGCTACGGACAGGCACCCAACAAGGTCAGCACACTAGCCTGCCTGATGTCCTCAGCTCCATGCAAGGGTCCAATGGGGCTACTGTCAGTTGCAACTGCCCCTGCCTGCTAGGCTCTCACCTTGCTTGTCTCCAGTTAGCACCCAAATCTTGATGTTGGCCAGCGTCAGGAGGGCAATGGTCTCTGGAACCCCTTGCTGAAGCTTGTCCTCAATGGCCGTTGCACCCAGGAGCTGAAAATACCACAAAGGTTCCTGGCACAAGAGTCGCAGGCATGAGCCCTCTGTGCCCACCCTTGGCCCATCCTGCAGCCCTTACCATCATGTTGTTCTCAACCTCCTCGTAGATGCTAGCCAGCCTGTCCTCCCGGCTGTCCTGGGCCAGGCTGGCCTGGAGGCGTCGCTCAGCCCACTCCTCATAGTACCCTTCATCCAGATCCCTGTAGGCCAGCACCAGGGTCCTCAGCCCTTCCCCTGCGTACTCCTGGAGGCAGAGTGGAGAGGCACACTCGGTCAGCGTGGAGAGGCACACTCGGTCAGCGTGGAGAGCTAACCGACAGTGTGAGGATGACAATGAACAATCCTGCACTGTAGACTGGACGTGTCCGAACAGTGTAGACTTTAGGGACTGTCTCCACCCACACACACAGAGGTCACTATGGGAGCTGGCTGATGTGTTAACTTGTCTGACTGTAGTCATCACATCACTATATATACACATCAAAACATCATATTGTATACCTTAAATTTACACAATCAAGCAAACAAAACTAAGAGTAGCAGAACCCCCAGGCTGGCCCCTCCTCTCCTCACACCCACATTAAGGTGGTCCATGGTGGTGTTGAGCAGCTCCTGAGTGGAGTGGTGCAGTCTGTCGAGCAGGATAGTGTCAGCCCCTTTGCAGTAGAGTCGGATCTTGCCCTCTGGATTCCGCACTATGAATGGAGCAGAAAAATTCAGACAGGCAATGACTCCCAACCTAAACTCGTCAAGAGTCACCCGGCACACTTCCCCCATTCCAGGCCTGAATGCTGTCCCTAATCGGCCCAGCACCCCAGTCCTGGCCTCACCTATGACTGACATCCGCTTGCGGATGTTGTTGAAGTCCAGGATGGCCAGCAGCTGGTAGGTGATGGCTGTGCCCATCTCATGGACGGTGATCGTTTTGGGGGTACGAGAGCGGAATACAAAACCAAAGTTCCTGGCTGCAGTGACCAGGGCCCCCTCATCTGGGGACTGAGCTTTGTAGTACAGCTCTCCTGGGTGGGGAGGAAGAATACATGTAGTATAAGTGGCCTCTCTCAGCCACGTGCCCCGCCCAGGAAGCCCCAGCCCAGCTGCATTGCAGAGCAGAGCAGAGCCCAAGGGCGCAAGTCGGGTCAGGAGAGCACCAGCCGGCTCCTCAGCCCACCTTCATTCTTTTCTTCTGACATGACAGTATGACACAGGGAAAGGAGGCGGAAGAACTCATGCGTGTGGGGGTCCCCGATCTTGACAGCCTCCAGGAGGCTGGGGTCCCAAAATAAGAACTTCTTGTCAGCCAGAGGATTGAAGGAGAAGTCAACAGGTTCTGGCTTCTGGAACAGGTAAGAAGGCTCTTAGGACTGGCTGGGGTGCCACGCTGCATCCTGGGAAAGAGTTCATCCCTGCCCTCCCAACTCTCAGTAGGATTCTGTCCATCATGGACCTCAAAATTTCTACTTCCATCACCAGTTCTGCCTTAAAATACCCATTTCTCCAAGCATCTTCCATTTCTTATCCAGATAACACATCACTCCTGACTACATTAACTGTTACTGGCCAGGCACCCTGTTTCACTGGCCCATAGAATTAGAGAGACTGAATCTTACCTCTCCCAGTTCAGCTTTGTGTCCCAGGACATCAAACACATCACCTACACAAAGCCAGGGCAGAAAAAGAAGCAATGTCAGAGCCGGAGAGCTCCAGAGCATGGAAAGATGCCTCCAACGCAGAATCCCTGCACGCACTGAGCCCCTCAACCCTAATCTCGGAGCAGCCGTCATAGTGTCAGTCATTCAGGCACACTGCTGACTCGAGGGATGGGAGACAGCAGGTACCCCAGACCAGAACCCCTAGATCTGGTCATGAAAGAGCCCTGCACCCACTGCTCACCATCCCTGTCTCCACCCTGAGGTGGCACTCCCCTAAGGCAGCTCCAATTCCACACCTCCCAGGCCTCCTTACACACCCATTAGACCCGTGCAGCAGACATGGCTCAGACACTGGCCAGAAGGCCTGGGACAGTACAGAAAGCAGTTACAAGCCACGTCCACACTCTGCATAGAAGTCAGCCCCACATGCTGCCCCAGGCCGTCCCAGCAGCACAGCCACAGGCCACTGAAGCAGGGCCATACTGGGAAGGCCAACCACAGCCACATTTCACAGACTCACAAGGACCCTGAGCAGCAACGGGGGAGACTCCAGCAGGGTTCTGCCTGGCCAGGATGCCCAGAGGCCAGTGTCTCACTTCAAACAGCTAAGGAACTCCCCTATCACCTGGAGCTAAGACCAGGGTTCGGGCAGCAGGGGAGGACTCTCAGAATTGGCTTCCTTTTTTTTTTTTGAAACAGAGTTTCACTCTTGTTGCCCAGGCTGGAGTGAAATGGTGCAATCTCAGCTCACTGCAACCTCCGCCTCCTGGGTTCAAGTGATTCTCCTGCCTCAGCCCCCAGAGTAGGTGGTATTACAGGCCCCTGCCACCACGCCCAGCTAATTTTTGTATTCTTAGTAGAGACAGGGTTTCATCACGTTGGCCAGTCTGGTCTCGAACTCCTGACCTCAGGTGATCCGCCCGCCTCAGCCTCCCAAAGTGCTGGGATTACAGGCGTGAGCCACTGCTCCCAGCCAGGATCTGCTTCCTAACATGGGACACA
Organism: Alouatta palliata; assembly: GCA_004027835.1. NCBI lineage: Eukaryota > Metazoa > Chordata > Mammalia > Primates > Atelidae > Alouatta > Alouatta palliata. The sequence goes on from PVKV010015049.1 coordinate 16,487, forward strand.
GAATGGACCTCTTCTTTGTGTGTGGATTTTTCTCAAGAGACAGGGACTCACTCTGTCGCCCAGGCTGGAGTGCAGTGGCAGAATCATAGCTCACTGCAGCCTTGACCTCCCAGGCTCAAGCGATCCTCCCACCTCAGCCTCCCGAGTCATTGGCCAGCTGAGATGACAGGTGCACGTCACCACACCTGGCTAATTTAAAAATTTTTTATTCTGCTTTGGTGGAAATAAAAGAAAGAAAAAAAAAGAAAAGAAAATTTTTTGTAGGGATGGGGTCTCACACTCCTCTGCTCAAGCAATCCTCCCACTTCAGCCTCCCAAGTGCTAGGACTACAGGCATGAGCCACTGTGCCTGGCCAGGATGGACCCTTTTGAGGCCCCTCAGACCCAAATAGGAAGGAAGAAAAACCCCATGTTAAGGAAACTCTGGGGTCCTAGTTCCACTGTCCTTCCAGGCGAGGTGCAAGCCCCAGCCCCAGTGGTGCCACCATACCGTAGCTGCGGCCATAGATGGAGCACTTGTTGAAGACCATGATGTTCTGGGTGAGGGTGCCCGTCTTGTCGGAGAAGATGTACTCCACCTGGCCCAGCTCCTCGTTTAGCGTGGTGGTGCGGGCTTCTGCAGGCGTCCGCTTCTTCATGCAGAACATCTTCTTATCCCAATTAATGAAGTAGCTGTGGCCCAGACGGATGACCTCCACACTGCACAGGGGACAGGAGGTGAGGCTTGGGTCGAGAAGGGGAGGAGGTGCCCCACCCACATGGGCCTTCGCTGCAGGCCCTCCGCCTAGGGAGAGACGAGAACGGAGAAGACACCTGGGCACAGGAACCTGGGTGGGAAAGGGCAAGGAGAGCCTGAAGGTGGAGCTGGCCGCACACAGCCAGCAGAGGAACGCCCCGACCCGACCCTCCTGACGCTCTCCAGACAAGAAGGTGCAAAGGGCCTGGGCGGGCAGGACAGACAGCAAAGGAGGAAAAGGGGCTGTAGACAAGGCACTCAGCCAGTTCTTACCTCAGGACTAATAATACAGAAACCATGCAGAGGAAAAACAAGAGAAAGTGCCAGAGGAAAGGGAGAGAGAAAAAAGAGAGAGAAATAATGAGGGTGCTGTGCATGCCACAGCTACACAGATGCCACCTCAAAGAGGGGCCGCCCCAGGGAGGGGAAGTGGAGGTGGCCTGAAGCCCACTCCTCACTGCCCCAACACAGGCGGAGTGTGCTCCTTCCACTCTGGGCTCGGGGATCTACATCCCTGATTCCGAACATGGGGCAGGGCTGAGATGCTGACTCCAGAGGGAGAGGGCCCTGGGTATCTGCAGAACACCACCACTTCACAATGGCACAACGCTTTGTGGTGGTTGTTTGCTCATTTGTTTTTCTGAGCTAGGGTCTCTGTCACCCAAGCTGTAGTGCAGTGGCATAACCACAGCTTACTGAAGCCTCAAACTCCTGGGCTCACGCGATCCTCCCACCTCAGCCTCCCTAGTAGCTGGGACTACAGGTGCATGCCACCACACCTGGCTGATTTTCATTTTTTGTAGAGATGGGGTCTCGCTGCGTTGCCCATGCTGGTCTTGAATTCCTGAACTCAAGAGATCCTCCCGCCTCCGCCTCCCAAAGTGCTGGGATTACAGGTGACGGCCACCATGCCCGGCCAATATAGTGCCTTTAACATCTCCGGGTCTGTTCATATCCTCTTCTTTGCTAATCATCACCTTTGGGATATGTTCTGTTAGCATTTCCAGAAAGGGCCATGTTTAAGGTCCAGTGCAGCTGAGCAATGGGGCCATATCTGGAGCTCTGCTTCCCACCCGACTAAGGCTCCTATCAGGACCCCACTACCAGGCAAAAACTCAGACACTGGGAATGTCTTCACATTCCAAAGAGCCTTTTCCTCACGCAGCTCTTCAACTCGCTCTCAGCCTCCCCCAAACATACACACTGTGACCTGATGAGACTCAGAAAGAAAACTGCTTTAGCAGCTCCCAAGGCCTTCAGGTGAACTGAGATACAAAACACAGATAGCAAAGCCCATAGGTGGGAAAACAAAATTAGGCTGTAAGCAAAGACATGAAAACAGTAAGGCAGAGGGAGTGGCAACAGTCACAATGAGCAGGGCACCACCCAGTAACTGCAAAGTCATTTCAGTTTAAAATCTATCTTCTAATCCAGCATCTTACATCAAGACATCCTATTCAAAGGTGACACAAACACTGCTGTTCCTGTTTACACGGGACAACTGAGATCAAGTGAGACCCTGAGTGACTGCGGATTTTCCTGAGGTCACATGGCCAGTAAAGAGGCAGGACTAAGCCCAGAACCTTCCAACTCTCCTCTTCACACTCAGGAAAAGTCGAAACTGCACTCCCTCAGCACAGAAATGCTGTTATCTTCTATTTATTATCACCAGCAGTAAGACTGGGGGGCCAGGAGAGAGCTCAGGGCTATCTGGGGAATCTGTACGAACAAAAGATGGGAGACAGGGCGAGTTTTCAGCACCACCAAAAAACACTTCCTTAAAAATGTCATAGATTCCCTTATTTCGAGTGCAAGGTACTAAGCAAGAAAAGTTCCTTTCCCCTGGCCATTCTTCCCACCTCCTCTTCCTCCTCCTCCCCTTCTTTCTCGCTGGCCTGCTCCCTGCTAACATTCTCTTCACCTCCAACATCCTACATGTCTCCTCAATCCTATGCATGCTGCACACCACTGCCAGTCAATACTTCCTAAAGCATTCTTTACGTTTTTTTTATAATGCATTTTTTTCTTTTTGGGGGTGGGGGGACTTTCAGTGAAAACCGGAAAACGTGCTAGACAAATTCTAAAAGAGCTCTTAACACTTAGAATGCATTTTCAGAACACAGTCTTCTGACTTTCTTCAAAAACTTTTAATGGTTAGTAAGCACAAAGTCCACAGGCAAAGATTCAAAAGCCTCCACAATCAGGAGCAAGCTATGCTTCCAGCTCTCGCTCATGGCCCAAACCCCCGGCTGGCTATTTCATAGGCCATTCCAATGTGGCCCAGGGGTGCCAGGCTCCCATCTCCACACCTTTACTTCCAGCCCTCTCCTCCTCTCTCCTTTGTGGCTCCACCTTTACCCACCCCAGTCACCACTCAAAGCCCAGAGCAAATGCCATCTCTTCTGCCCTGCCTACCTGCTTAGGGAGCAACACTCCCCAGCCCCCGGCACCCGGTGCTTCCCACATTGTATCTCAGTCTGACACGTCCAGATCTCCCCTCCCCAACCCGTCCATCTCCTGCTGCTGAAGGCGGAGGCCACCTTACACATCTCTGTATCCCCTTGCTTCACACGGAAGACTCTAGGTCAAGTTCCACAGCACTGGTTCCTATTTTGTTTTATAATGTGTTTAGATTGTCCTTCCTTTACTAGATGTAAGCACCTAGAAGGAAGGAGATCCATTTCTAATTCATCTTTGTGATGGCACCTAGCACACTTCTTTGTACACAGTAGGCATGTAATAAATAGGTGCTGAATAAAATTTTTTTTTTTTCTCTAATACAGTCCCAAGTACCAGGAAACTGTGGTAAAAAGTTTGTTCTGCACACAAAGATAATCAGATAACATCAAGTGTTTACAGTACAGGAAGAAGAGGACTTCAAGTTACTTCTTAAGGACTTCATTTTCATAGAAAAGAAAGTGCTATGGGACCACCTGGGCTCCCAAGAGAGGGCACATACCTGACATAGAGTGAAATGGGCACAACGGTGTTGAGGATGATGATGTAGGACCAGAAGGAGAGGAAGCCAGAGAAAAAGGCACTGTCCACTGCCTCATCCCAGGGCAGGTAGACCTGGAAGCGCGTCCCCACCTCGTGCTCCCAGATGGCATTGCCAATGGCCAGGATCACCCCCATGCAAACCAGGAATCCAAAAATCTGGGAAGGAATGAGAAACACAGGCGAGGCTGACATGTAGGAAGCCCTCAAAACCAAGTACATCTGTGACGTATTCATCCCTTGAGCCCTCAAAAGCTCAGACATCTTTAAACTGGCCGCATGCTCTCGTGCAAGCTTGTTCAGCCCGCGGCCTCTGGGCCACATGTGGCCCAACACAAATTCATAAACTTTCTTAAAACACTATGAGATTTTGGTAACAGCTTAATGTTAAAAATATATATATGTATGTATATATGTGTGTGTGTGTATATACATATACATACATATATATATATATATATATAATGGGCTGGGTGCGATGGCTCATGCCTGTAATCCCAACATTTTGGGAGGCTGAGACAGGCGGATCACCTGAGGTCAGGAGTTCAAGACCAGCCTGGCCAATATGGCAAAACCCCATCTCTACTGAAAATACAAAAAAGTTAGCTGGGCCTCATGGTACACGCCTGTAGTCCCACACACTCAGGAGGCCCAGGCACGAGAATTGCTTAAACCCAGGAGGGGTTGGTTCAAGTAAGCCAAGATCATGCCACTGCACTCCAGCCTGGGCTACAGAGCAAAACCCTATCTCAAAAAAACAAAATAACAAAAAAAAAAAAACAAAACAAAAAAACAGGCCACGCACGGTGGCTCATGCCTGTAATCCCAGCACTTTGGAAAGCCAAGGCGGGCAGATTACCTGAGGTCAGGAGTTCGAGACCAGCCTGACAAACATAAAGAAACCCGGTCTCTACTAAAAATACAAAATTAGCCAGACGTGGCGGCACATGCCTGTAATCCCAGCTACTCGGGAGGCTGAGGCAGGAGAATTGCTTGAACCCAGGAGGCAGAGGTTGCACTGAGCGGAGATCACACCATTGCACTCCAGCCTACGCAACAAGAGCAAAACTCCCTCTCAAAAAATAAATAATAAAAAAAAAATGAGATTTTTTTTTTTTAGCTTATCAGGTATTGTTAATGTTAGTGCATTTTATGTGTGGCCCAAGACAATTCTTCTTTCAATGTGGCCCAGGGATGCCAAAAGATTGGACACGCCTGCTCTAGTGGAAAAAGCTCAGAACTGGTGACAGGTTCTAGTCTGTCACCACTTATCATGTGGCCTTCTGTCTGACCACCATTATCTCACCTGTATGATGGGGAAACTGAAATAGTTGATTAGCTCCCAATCTGGCACCTTGAAACCTTCCAGAGTCCTCAAAGTTGGTAAGAGTAGGGATGAGCTACTTTTTTTTTTTTTTTTTAATGGTACTTTAGGCTCTGGGGTACATGTGCACATCCTGCATCCTGCAGGACTGCTGCATAAGTACATACATGCCACATCCCCCCAGGGATGAGCTACTTTTAACAATAACAGAAAGCTTACTGTAAATCATCTATTTACCTGGGCTAGGCCTCCACAAGCCAGCAAAAATGCCAAGCTATGGTAATGTTCACTATCTCACATAGATTGCCTTTTTTTTTAAACTCGGGAACCAAACTATATGTTCATAAATGTACATTGCTTCTTTTTTGAGACAGTGTCTTGCTTTGTTGCCCAGACTGGAATGCAGTGGCACGATCCTGGCTTAATGCAGCCTCAACCTCCCAGGCTCAAGCAATCCCCCCGCTTCAGCCTCCAGAATAACTGGGACCACAGGTGCATGCCACTAAACCTGGCTAATTTTTAAATTTTTTGTAGAGACAGGGTCTCACTATGGTGCCCAGGCTGGTCTCAAACTCCTAGGCTCAAATGATCCTCCCACCTTGGCCTCCCAAAGTGCTGGGATTACAGGTGTGAGCCCTCAGTCCTCATCTAGATTTCTTGTTTAGTCAAAAATCTTATAAATTTTGGAGTCTCTAGAGAGACTGATAAAAAACCAGACCACTGTCCAATTTCCTACAACTATTTCCAAAGCTGCCTCCACTGTTGAGGCTTGAAAACAAAACAGGAGATTGGTGTCCAACGACCACCAGAGGGCGACTGGAGCCCTACAGACAACCACATCCCCAGGGTGGGTTTCCTCACACCCTTTAAAGCCAGGGCGGAAACCTGCTCACCAGAGACTGGCCCCAGCCTTTGCAAGCTGGCATGTGGGGGGCAGGCAGCAGACAGTCGGGGCGCAGGAAGGGGAGGAAAGCCCAAGAAGGAGTTCAGATTTCTAGCTAAACAAGAGAAGGATTCAGGAATTGCCAAAAACTAAAACAGAAACTTTTCCTTTGGGATCCTTCGTTCTTAGAAGTTGGGGGGAAAAGACCCTGCCAACCTCTTCCAAATGGAAATTTTTCTTTTAATTCCCTCTCCATCCCCATGAAGGCCTCCTTGTCCCTGGAAAAAGCAAACAGAAGGTCACATGCTTCACAAAGTCATCATCATAACTGGAATCAGAGAAGGGATGATTTGTTTTAGCTTTAAGTTGTTGATTCATACACGTTCCTAAAGTTTTTTAAAATAATATCTTCCAACCTAAAAGGAGCCTAAAATAAACACTGCCTTTGTGCAGAGCTGACCTGCCCATCCATGGCTTTAAAGTCAAACCTGAAGCTTTACTCATCAAAGAAGAGAAAGGAAAGGAAAAGGAGCCACACGGGGTGAAGCAGAGGGCAGAGGCAGGAAACTAGATGTGGGGCACCTTACCCAGAGTACCAGGGTGTTCATTAGGCGATCAATACTCGTTCTTTTGAACTTTGTTCTGCCACTGTTTTGCATCAGCTTAGTATCGGGACCTAGAAAAGAATGGGAAGGGCTGGGAAAGCCAAATAACACATCTGCCTCTGGGCTTCTGCCCTGATCCCCGGACTGCAGGACAGCAGGGTGGAATAGAGACACTGGCTGGATAAGAGGCCTGTATGGAGACCTGGAGGCTTTTTACCTTAGGTATTCTCCCACCTCATCCCCTACGCCTGAGGGAGGGCTGGCTGAGTTGCTAACACTTACGGTTCTTTCTTTGGATGCTAGGAGGCTCACCTGCAAAGATGACCAGCCCGAAGCACCACTCGGTGTTTCGCAGCACACAGCCCCGCAGCAGCATGTTCTGGTTGCTCAGGGGGAACTTGTTTCCCTTCCAGTAGAGGGTTCCGCTGAATTTGTCCAGTTTGTTGTTGGGAGGTTCACAGATCACTTCACCTGAATGGAAGACAAGAATTTCACTGCTCAAGTACTGCTCCAGTCTACAGCCTGATCACAAGACCATAAAACAAAGAGAAAATGAGCTGAGGGAGAGGATGCAAGAACAAGGGCCCAGCTATATGCTGCTGCTGGGAGTGTGAGCTGATGCAACTCTTTAGGAAAATAATGAAGCAGGTAGGGCGCGGTGGCTCATGCCTGCAATCCCAGCACTTTGGGAGGTCAAGGCAGGCAGACCACTTGAAGTCAGCAGTTCGAGACCAGCCTGGCCAACATGGTGAAACCTTGTATCTACTAAAAATAAAAAAATTAGCCGGGCATGGTGGTGGGCGCCTGTAATTCCAGCTACTCAGGAGACTGAGGCACAAGAATCACTTGAACCTGAGAGGTGGAGGTTGCAGTGAGCTGAGATTGCATGACTGCACCCCAGCCTGGGCGAAAGAGTGAGACTCTGTCTCAAAAAAAAGTAGCAGCATCACCTAATATTTGCTTGTATAAACATATATGAAAAAGTGTGGATGAACACACACTATCAGTTAACGTGGCTACCTATGCAGGGTAGAAGAAGAGGGAAGGAAAAGCTATTTTCTTTTTTTTGAGACAGTCTCGCTCTGTTGCCCAGGCCGGAGTGCAGTGGCGCGATCTCGGCTCACTGCAACCTCTGCCTCCCAGGTTCAGGTGATTCTCCTGCCTCAGCCTCTTGAGTAGCTGAGACTACCGGTGCCCACCACCATGCCTGGCTAATTTTTGTATTATTCGTAGAAACAGGGTTTTACCATGTTGGCCAGTCTGGTCTCGAACTCCTGGCCTCAAGCAATCTGCCCACCTCGTCCTCCCAAAGTGCTGGGATTACAGGTGTAAACCATAGTACTGGCCTCTATTAACTTTTTCTTATATACTCTGTATGGTTTGTCTTATAAGGAGCATATATTATTATTCCAAGCTAATAAGCAAAAAGAATAAGCTGAATTTCTCTCAACATGCATAGCACATGGGGCACTGTCAGCCACAAAGCTCCGTTGAAATAACCATCAACTCACAACCAAGAGGCAGCCACACAACATTATCAACACTCCCCTCCCCAAAACAGTCCTGGGAGTTGTATAATCACAACAAAAAGCCCAAAGGAAAAGGTATCATTTAACTCCCCCCAAACAAAACTCAGCCCCCCTCCTCTACCTTCAGGCTACTCCTCCAGTGATTACTCACCATCAAACTTGGCAAGCTTACTGATGTCTCCCAACTCTGAAGTGACTGGAATCGCCTGACGTACTTTCATGTTGGTCTCGCTGGAAGGACAGTATCCCTGAGTCCCCACTCCTTCCTCATCCTCTAAGTGTTTTTTTTAATAGATCGCTCTGTTGCCCAGGCTGGAGTGCAGTGGCACAATCATACTGAAGCCTACAACTCCTGGGCTCAAACGATCCTTCCACCTCAGCCTCCCAGGTAGCCGGGATTACAGGCATTAAAACTATCTTGCCCAAGTAATTTTTTAACTTTTAAAATTTTTTTTTTTTTTAATAGAGACAAGGTCTCACCATCTTGCCCAGGCTGGTCTCAAACTCCTGGGTTCAAGCAATCTTCCCACACTGGCCTCCCAAAGTGCTGGGATTTACAGGAGTGAGCCACCATGCCCAGCCTTTCCCATCCTCTAAATTCTACCTGGGGACATGTAAGCATGGGGTGTAGCTGCTTAGCCCAGCAAATACTGGTTGAATAATACTTCATACATCCAAAGCCTTTCTTACCCCTAATTTTGCCAAATTCAGACAGAGCCCAGACCTGAGAACCTCATTCAAAGACAATCTTTTTACCTCCAAAGAGACAGAAGGAGAGGGCTGACACTGAGCATGCCGCTTACCCATCCAGTTCTGCTGTCTCTATGTAACACAGCCCATGGGGCTCACTGCTGGAAAGCAGGAGGAGATCCGCCTAGAGAGAAAACCTAATGAGAAGTCTAAATACGCAAACCTCCACCGCCGGTGGGCTGTGGTGATGGCTCCTTCCACTAAGCATTCTTCGTTTGCTTAGTTCCAGGTGCATCAGTGGCCCCTGACGTGAGAAAGTTTCCTGCCGTGGGTGGGTGGGCGTTTAAGACGCAACAGCAAATCAGGAAGGCTTCATCCCTTTCTGACAAAGAAGAGGAAGAACGCTATAGGCCTAGAGGGGTACCCTGTCCCTTACCGCCACAAACTGGTTATTTTCCAGCTTGATAATATCACCAACACAGACATTCATCCACTGCTCCTGCTGGAGGCTGAGGCAACGAGAAGACAGTGAAGGGGCTGTCAGGAGCTACAGAGGTTCCTAGGGGACCCTCTTCCTCCCCAGAGCCCTCGTCTCCAGCAGGCACTCACATTCCATTGATCAGCACCTGAGACTGGCGGTTATTCACCTGGTTATCACTCTTATGGCGGAACTGAAAAGAAGAAAACTGTAAAAGGTAAGACACCGTTCCCTGCCTGGAAGGAATTCGCTGATCCGCAGAACTCGGAGCACATAGAGTCACGCCTCATACACACCCCATCACAAACCAGTTCTCTCCTTTACGCCCCCTTGCCCCTATAGCAAAAAGACACCATGGATCTAGCCGGGCCGGGTAAGGGATGTCAAGGAAACCAAAAAATTGTGCTGGATGAAGGTGGCTGTGAGTTGGGGGTGGGTGTGGGAGTAATGGCGGGTGACTGGGACAAAATAGAGGAATTAAAACAACTCACATAGTCATCAGTGGCATCTTTAACAGCTGTGATGGTGAGGACAAGAACCAAAGGCACAATGGTGGTGAACCAGGACAGGGAAGAGATCTGTGGGATCAACTGAAAGGAGGAAGAGAAGCATGCCTCTGAAACTCCATCTGATGCCTTCCTTCCCCTTCCTCTTCCTTGACTTTATTCAGTTTGGGGAGCTGCAAAAGATCTACCATGTATGGGTTACCTACCTGCAGAATGAGGAGGAACAGGAAGTAAGTATTGGCAACTTCCTGGAACTGCTCAAAGAGGTTGACAGGCAGGAAGGTGAGAATATTGTACTTGGAGGTCTTGATGCAGTTACTCTATGGCAGTAGGAGAGAAGATAAATGAGCAGCCTTCAGCCCCAACCCAGAACCAGACTGAAGCTGCCTCACCATCTTTATACTTCCCCAGGTCTCTGCCCCAAGGCCAGCAGTAACAGGTGCGGGAGGGGGAAAGAGAAGGAGAGAAGGGAGTCTCAAGGGGCCAATGTATTCTGCTTCACTGACAGGTGAAGACATGAAAAATTCAGCACAGTAGCAGATGGAGAGTGGCCGAAGAGGTTGCCTTCCCCACCCCCAAGCACTCTCCCCAGGCAGCCCTCAGTCTCAACGTAGGCTGTCCTTGCCCCTTTCCCCTCTCCCACCAGAGAGAAGGAACAGGTGGTCTAGAGTCACTTACCGCATACTGGAATTTCTCATTGTATTCTCGGTCATTAGCCCGCGCCCTCCTTTCTTCTTCTGCAACAAAATGATGCTGCAGTCAGGAGGAGCAAACTGAGGTCTGGACCAACACTTTGTGGGGGTTCTCTGGTTTTTTCCACAGAATATCATTTTAAGGAGTTAGCTCCACAACTGAGGGGTCATCAAATTCCTCCCTCCAGGCCACCTTGCACCAGTGGCCTGACCCACGGCTCTCCAGGTTACATTCACAGGACAAGACATGTTCTCTTTTCCTCACCACCAACCTTCAAGGTCTACAACTGGGAGCACCCAGTTTGTCTCCCCCTCCCCCACTCCGGAGGAATCTTAGCCATTGACAGTCTTGGGATTCCCCAGCCCCTTTTGCTGCTATTATTAATGCATACATCATCGTAATCAAGGAGTAGTGCTGAAAACACAAAGCTTCCTTCCCCCTGGGGACCATGGCAGATCTAGCCGCTGTACTGCTCTCTCCGTATTTTGAGGGTAGGGTAGGTGGCAAGAAGGAGGGTCACTGTGCCCTGGAGCTGTGCTGCGGCAGCATCTCAGCCCCACGTGCAGTCCCCGCTACAGGAGCCTCTGCTTGTCACATGTCACCAGCAGCTGCTTCTGACTGGCCCACAATGACATCACCTTATTTCAAAGCCCATCTTCAAGTAGAAAAGGTGGGGGGTGGTCAGGGATATGGGTCATGCAGACTGAGACAGAGATGGAGGAGGGAGGAATGAAATGTAATTGAAACAGTTGCTCTCTAACTGGACCTTTCTTGTGCTATCTGCACGCATTTCCCTTAAAGGGCTCATTTGTCACTCAGTTAGTGACACTTATCTAGCTAAACCTATCCCAAACCTCTGCAGGTCTGGGACTGCAGGCACCAAATTCATGTCCCAGAACAAGGAGCTGTCCTATCATGGATTCCCCAGCCCACCCCCCGGGGGGTCACCATGACCTCATGCTGCAAAAGGGGGTAACTTGGTTAAGCAGTAAACCTAATGCCTTAAACCTGTCCAGGAGCCAAAGACAGCATTCCAGAACCTTTTCCACACACCCCAGGACCCCTACAGAGCACACTGCAGTAACAAAACCCCGGGCCACAGTGCCCCCTGCCTACCAAGCCACTTCACTCCCAGAAACTTCCCTAAAGGGGTTCTCTTGGGCTGAGTCCCCTGCGCAATCACCAAAGACCATGCAAAGGAAGATGGTAGGAACTGGAACCTTCGGAGCCAGGAATCTCTGGGTCTAGAAAGAGGATCAGAGAAGGTAGGGGGAGGCTGGGGACAAGTGAATGTGGGGATTGGATGGGGGAAATAATTGGAGGCCAGGCGCTGCCTCCCGTTACCTGTCCCCCAACAGGGCTTCTTTCGGCTCCAAGAGGGAGGTGGCCGGGACCGGGCCCACTTCTCGGGCATCTCCTTGGGGACCGTCATGATCCCGGTTTGACTGGGGGACGGCAGACCGTCTATATGTCCTTGGCCTTAGCGGCATCAAAGGGGCGGCTCCCCAGGGAGGTGCAGGAGCCGCGGCCGCTCAGAGGGGAGCCCCGGCCGTCGGGCGCGCACCCCACTCGCAGCCCAGGCCATCCTCCCAGCCGCCGGCGCTCGGGGACGCCGCGAGCTCAGCTGCGCCGCCGCCGCCCCCCATTCCCCCCCCCGGCAGATGCCAGCGTGCGCTGAGTGGCCCCGGACGCGCCGAGCACGCCCAGGGCTCCGCCCCCGCCCGCTCCCCAACTGCAGGGGCCGCAGCCTGCCAGCGCGCCGCGTAGGCGAAAGCTCGCGCGCGAGCCCCGCCTTCCCTCCCACCCCCGGGCCAGGCCAATGCGGACTGCCAGCGTTGTCGGGGGCAACCGGTTTCACGCATACACACCCCCGCCCGCGGGAAAACCAGGAGGATGGGTGGATGGAAAAATGAGGGGGGCAGGGAGGGGGCGAAAGGACCGAGCAGAGATGAGAACACAGCTCCCTAGGCTAGAGAGCAGGAGCTGCAGGTGCCCCAAGATAAGACTGCAGATGTTTAGGGGAAGGATGGTGGGAGGGAGTGGGTGCTTAGTGCCGTCCTGGGAGCTTTGGAATCAAGCAGAAGAATTCGGTTTCCTAGGCTCCCTCCAAGCTGGATAGAGGCTGTCAGCTACCCTCCCTCAGACCCATACCAGTTGTCCCTTTTCCCTTTGCTCCCTGAGCCGTAACATCCACTCTTGATGGTTCCCGGGATCTCCCCTCCTTGCCTGTCTTACCTGGGGGGCGCTTTTTTGCACACAGTGCCATCTCACCCAGCAAGGTCCCAGCAATCCCATGGGAGACCCTGCAAGAAGGTGACAGATGAGTGAGGTCAGGAAGTTGATGGTAACTCTTCCCTCTCCTCATGAATCCCTTTTGAAGACCCTCTTCTCCAGCTCTGACCCTGCCCCTCCCCCAGCCTCCTCCTCCCAGTTTCTCCTCTTACTGCCCTGATGGGTCCCTGGGAAAGAGGGGACTTCCCCACCACTTCCCATCATACCCCTGCCTTGGGTGACATGGGGGGCTGAGACTTTACAGAAGCCAAGGCCTGTAGGGAAAGAAGAGGCCACATATTGAAAAAAGGGGCACAGTTCTCAAGGTATCCATCCCAGGGACAACGGAGGCTCCCAGGTGTTCTAGTGGCAATGAGTAGTGCTTGTGCTTACTAGAAAGCAGTTTCCCCAAAGGGTGGGGTGGAGGGAACAAAAGACAGGAAACACCTGGCAGGGCATCAGGAAACAGGGTGGGCAGGCTCCACCCTTCTCGAAAGGCTTCTAAGTTCTCCGTCATCCCACCCCCCATGACTGGGGGTTCCATTATCACCTCCTCCAGGGGGAGCTCACATTAGAGGCATGGCCCTCACTTTCTGCACAGACAGTCCCCAAACAGCTTCCTCTCAGCCTGGGTCAGCCACCTTTCTGGGCTGGCAGAGGGATCTTCCCAACCCTAGCGGAGAGTTTGCCCCTCCCTCTCTCCTACCGCAAGCCTAGTCCAGTCAGCATGGCACTGGGGCAGGCTCAGGGAGCGCCAGTGAGACAGGCCTCTGCCTGCTCCACCTTCCCATATCCTTTCTTTCTCCCAAAAAGTTTCAAGGCCTGGCCTTACAAGGCCGGGTCACAGAGCCTCATCCTTATTCCCCAGCCTGGCCCAAAGGAAAATGCCAGTCACCTCCTCTTTCTTTGTCTGGGTGGAAGGCCTTTCACCTCCTCATCCTCTTTGGTCCCCCCTGCCTCCAGCCTACCAGTCACACCCCACCAGCCTGTCAGCCCTGAGAGATACCAATTGCCTGTCTGGCCAACCTCTATAATTACAGACTCTGTCCATGACCCAGTCACCCACACCAGTTCTCCCTTCACCAGCTCAGATCCCGCCCTTAACGCCAGGTCAGGCAATCCTGAAAGCCACAAGTCCTTTTCATCCATGACCCTCTCCAACTATGGCAGGCGAGGGTGCCTGGCTCAGGAAGAAAAACCTCATCCACATTTTAGAGATGCCAAGCCCTCCTCCAGGGCCCCCTGCCAGGGTCTCCACCCAGTCTGAGTATGAGTCACAGGAGGGTGGGGAGCTCAGGGAGAGGTTAAAGGATGCAAGGGTGGGCATCACAAGTTCTACAGGCAGCCCCGCCCTTGCGGAGGGAGGGATCAAGACACACCATCAGCCTGAAGATCTGAGTTTGAGTCCCATGGAAGAGTTAATGTAGGAGCTGCACACGGCCTCAGGAGTCAGGAGTCTGGATATGGACCAGGAAAGTTGTTTTACCTCTGAGACCCTGGGGAGACTGGAAGCAGCCTTGGCCCCAGACCTCATCCCCTCTGCGGGTGGCGGGGGGGGGGGGGGCATCATTCCAAGGGAAAGGGAGGAGAGACCTGGGAACAGGGATCACTCTCACTTTTCCTTCTCAGTCTCACACTGCCTGGGTTTTCTGAACAGGTCAGGCTCCTCAGCCACGTTGCCCTGCCCCGTCACCCTGCCCCAGCCCCCTCTCAGCCACATTTGGGATAAAAATAGCCAGCCCCGGCAAGGAGGCAATGCTCCATGGAGGAAAACAGCTCCTCCTATAGGTCCAGTCTCTGCTCCCTTCCAAGCAAGAGCCCCAAAGGCTGGCCACTTCTTTCAGAGGAGGCTGGCAGGTAAAGGCAACAGGAGGAAATGGAAGACCCCCAGGTCACTGGCCACCAACACGAGCTCGGGCCACCTTCCCTCACTGAAGACAGAACTCAGGGCTCCCGGCACAGCTATCATCTCCCAGAGCTACCGCCCCTGCTGACACACTCGGTTTTCCTCAGGCAGAGACAGACCTCCACCTTAGAAAGACAAAGCCTACCAGCCCAAACTCCCTTCTCCAGGCAGCGAACCCTCGGGTCCCGGCTACTCCTCTCGCCCCACAACTCCCTGGGCGGGTCTCCCTTGGCCGAGGCTGCACGAGATTCTCCTGGGCACTCGCGCCGCCCTCCTGCTCTCCACGCGCCCCTTTGGCACCCCATCCTCCCACCCAGCACACAGTCCCCCGTTCTGCCCGGTCCCCGGGCACCCGACAGCGCCTGCTCTCCAGTCGGCCGCCACCCCCGCCCCGTCTGGCCGCAGCTCCCGACTCCCGGCGCCCGGTGCTCCCCCGTCTACACCCACTCCCGGGCCCCTCCAGCCCCGCGGCCACCACCGCATCCCTCTGCCCTCCCGGCCCCGCGCTCCCGGGCGCCCCCGCCTCGCCTCGCCTCACCTCAGCGCTCAGCGCTCGGCGCCCGCCCCGGCGGCCCCGTCCTGCCCATGCCGGGGGCTGGGGCGGGGGGCGCTCGGCTCGGCTCCCCGCGGGCTCCCGCCCCCAGCTGCGGCCCCTCTCCCCCGGGGCCTCGGCCCGCTACTTTGTGTCAGTTTCGGCCACGGCGGGGCGGAAGTGACGGAGCTGGCGGCGGGGCCGGGGGGCGGGAGGGGATTTTGGGGAGGGGAGAAGGATCCGGGAGGAGGGAGCAGCCATCTTTGTGCGGGGCAGGGGGAGGGTCTTAGCCTTTCCGAGGCTCGGCGTGGCCGGGCTGGGATCCCCCCACAAGCACGTCCATCTGCATCTTAAAAGAAAAAACAATTCGGAGGCTAGATGGCTCAGAGGGTTTTTTTTTTTTTTTTTAATTTGGAAGACGGGAATAGAGGAACACTGCCATCTCTGCAAAACGAGCATCCTCTGCAGGGAGCGGCGGGAGAGCTGCAGAAGTGGCGAACAACCAGAATTCTCCCCGGCGCCAGGTTGCCCTCAGCCCCCGACTCTCCTCGGAGCCGTCCGCCCTCCGTTTCTTCACCCTTCCTCCTCGCCCTGCCTCATCTCACTGTAACTCACTCTCCTTGAATGAACGACGCCGTACCGAGATATCGAGGAACTGTGCCTCAGTTTCCCCGCCTTGCTCTCCGTCTCAGTGCCCCGCCGCCCTCCCTCCCTCCTTCCGCCCCCACCACGCCCCCTAGGTGGAGGCGGCCTCCCCACCCCTAACTACCCTCTGCGGGAGGCTTCCCGAGAGGGTGAAGGCGGGAGGCGCCGAGGCGATGAGAGCTGGGAGTCGGCAGTCGGGACAGGCTGTGGAGGGCAGTCCCCAGGGTTGTGCCCTACCCAGGATGGTGGCCCTCTCCACCCAGCAGATGCTCACAGCGGTCCCCGTCCAGCGTCCGGGTGCGCACCCTCTAGCGGCTACCTCGAGTAACTACGTTCCGAGAGGCCCGAAGGGTCAGAAAACCGCTTTGCGGGAGGAGGCGGATGAGAATCCTCAGTCCGGGTACCTTATCCTCCTCCACTTCTCCCTGTCCAGGATCCTTCTTAGGAGGAAGGGGTGCCATGTGGGTAAACGAGAAGCCTCTCAGGTTCTGGCACATGAACAAGGAGGAAGAATAACTGTTGCTCCCAGGCGGGGTCAGTGGCTGGTTCCAGGGTCCACGAGTGAAGTGAGGATTGGCCTATTCACAGCTTACACTCCAGCATCTGAGCTGAGGCAGAAGTTTCGAACTCTGAGGCTTTAAGTTGGACAGACACCAGATGCTGAACTGGCTCTGGGTCCTCAGGATGGTGCAGAGCCACCAACAGCTGGTAAGTGGCTGTGCCAAGGGTGGCCCCCACCATAGGGGCCACCACAGGCACCCACCACCAGCCATTACCAGCACTGCAAAAGAAGAACAATAGGAAGGTATCAGGAGTGACTCTCTTAGCCTCCCCCTCTCCAAGGACCAGGGGCAGTAGCAAGAGAGTGCCCTAAAGTTGTTCCCGAAGTGGTAGACACCAGGAAGAGGATTGCCTTGGCACCAAAGCATAGTATTTAGAAGAGGGAACCCCAGGAGAGCTCTGTCCAGCCTCTTGCCTTAGGGAATGATCTGAATATGTTAATTTTGCTGATGAAGTCTCTAATGTGCACAGAGGTAATACGGCATGCTTAAGAACACAACCTCTAAATCTTACTGTTTCAGTGAAAAGTGGGGAGGGAGGCAAGGGAGAAAGAGGGAGCATGTGACTTGGAGAAAGAACACTGTCCTAAGAGGCCAAGAGAGCTATTTAAAGACAGACTTTGGGGACCCAGGGACAGAGCCCTTAGCAGAGGAAGGTGAGTGGAGGCCAGCACCAGAGGAGGGTCTCTCCCACCTGAAGACTTCAGGACCCCAGCCAGCCACATAGGTGAAGAGACGTGGGCCCAGGTCCCGGGCCGGGTTGATTGGAACCCCGCAGTTGGCACCCATAGATAACCCGATGGTCAAGACCAGCATCCCCACCACCACAGGTTCCAGACCCGCAGGGACTCCCTTGTTCCGTCTGTCCAGGATGGCCAGGAGCCCCACAATCAGCATCCCGGTACCCAGAACCTTGGAGTCAACAGAGACAGAGGGGTCCCCATCAGCTTCTAGGTGCTCCATCTGCCCTCTCTCATCCAAATGCTGCATGTCGTCTGGCTTTGTGCAACACAGGCAGTTGGGGATGGTAGGAGGCACCAAGATAGACCCAACCTACACTCTACCCAGAGACTGAACAATGGGCTGGGGTCCCGAGGAACAGGGTGAAAGTTGGGTCCCCAGACCTCTGCGTCACACCTACCTGATCCAGGAAGCCATTGTTCAGGGACAGATAAGGGGCAGGATAGGTGGCAAAAATAGAGGCTGTCTCCTTGGGGCCGGTCACTGTCAGGCTTCCACCTGTATAGTTCTGCAGGGCATCTGTGGACGAGGGGAACACCCAGGATTCGCCTTTTTGCTTGTTCATCCAAAACCATTCTGAGGCACCCCTGCCCACCCACAGGTGCTCCCAAGGCACGGCTCCCTCCATTCCCTCTGTCACCGTAGTAGAGAACATAGGTGGCTCCCGAAGCACAGAAAGCAGACAGCAACTGCACCAAGATGTAAATAGGGAGCTTGACCCAGGGGAGGCGTCCAATGAGGCACATGGCCAGGGAGAAGGCTGGATTCAGGTGGGCCCCTTCAAGAATCAAGGAAAGAAATACAGCATCTATTAAGTGTCACTGCCAGGCATTTTCACCAGACAACACTGCTGCTTCTTCCTATAGCTCTTAAGGGAGATAGTATAATTTCCATCACACAGCTTAGGAAGTTGAGGCTCCAGGATGTTAAGCAATTTATCAAAGTCACACTGTGTGCTGGGCACAGTGGCTCACACCTGTAATCACAGCACTTTGGGAGGCAGAGGCAGGTGGATCACTTGAGGTCAGGAGTTTGAGACCAACCCAGCCAACTTGGTTAAAACCCATCTCCACTAAAAACACAAAAATTAGCCAGGTGTGGTGGCAGACACGTGTAATCCCAGCTATTTGGGATGCTGAAGGAGGAGAATCGCTTAAACCCAGGAGGGAGAGTTTGCAGTGAACAGACATCACACCACTACACTTCAGCCTGGGAAACAGAGTGAAACTCCATCTCAAAAAAAAAAAAAAAAAAAAAAAAAAAAAAAAAGAAGACACTGTGAATCCAAGGTTGGAACCTAGATCTGTCTGCTTTATCCGCAGCAACGCACTATGTCTCAAGGCTCCAGCCAGGCACACTGAGGCACTGTGTATCTGGGGACAAGCAGGAGAGGTCCTGAGCAGAGATGAGCCCCCAGAGGGCTTCGGGTGGGGAACACAAAAGGATAGCCCTCTGTGCCTGCCATAGATTTCTACCTAGGTGAGCCAAGCATTCGTGTGAGGAAGACGGATGGAGAGAGAGAGAAAGGGGATGGGCTGGTGGGGCCAAAGGCTTTTCTCAATCTGGGGCACTGGTCAAGCTCAAGGAGATAATGTCCATGAGTCACAGAAAGATTTGCCTTTCCACCGTCACCAGACATGCTCACATGCACCTCCCACCTGCTCCGATGACCAGACCCTCCCTCCTCACCTGAGACATTACCACCCACGTAGATAGCTATCGTGACGGCCAGAGAGCCAGCCAGAAACATGGTGAAGAAGTTGCCTTTGGCTTCTCCACTGGTGACAGCCTGGGCCACAGCTCCTTGGGTGAGGAGCTGGAGAGAAGAGGGGAGATGAGGAACAGGGAGCCCAGGAGACCAGCAGGGAGAAGGGGGGGACACCAGGGGAGCAGCCGAGGAGATGAAGGGGCATGGAAGACAAGCACGGGAGGGAGAAAAGCAGAAGGAGGGAAGGGAAAAGAAATGGGGACAGTGGAGGAAGAAGAAACAGAAAGAATGTGGGAAGAAAAGTGACAAGAATAAGAAAGATGAAGTAGAAGAGGAAAGGAGATTAGGAGAGACGAGAGGATGAAAACAAAAGCGATTGGGAGTTGGCAGGAGGTGGACACCAAGAGAAAGAGATAAGGACACCAGAAGGAGCCAGGAACTTATGCCCACCTCCCTTCCCTCCCCCAGTTACCTGACCTACCATGAGCACAAACACACCCAGAAACTCTGCCAGGCACTGCCGGGCCAGGAGGCTGCGTATCTGGATGTGGCCCCTGACTTCAGCCCCGGCCTGAGTGAAGACCATGGTGGAAACACCCTGCGCTGCTCACTCTCCCTCCGTCTGCATAGGCACACTGCCGCTGCACAGCTCCTGCCTGCCCCCAGCCAAGATAAGGAGGAGACTTTAAAACCATTAGCTCAGTTACTGAACAGCAGCTACGGTCTACGCGCATGTGTAGGCTAGGAAACAGAGAGATAACAGAAGAATGTCTGGGGGCAGGCTATGAGCACTGAGCCTGGAGTTTGCGCAACCTCTGTCTCGTCTATCTTTTATCCCCATTCATCACAGGACTAGCCTCCCTCATCCTGACAAATTGAAGGAAGTACCCTGCTTCATGTACATTCGATCTCTTGGTCCTGAAGTCAGCTCTGCAAAGTAGCACTATTGCTTCCATTCTACAGATGAGGCTACTGGGCCTTAGAACTCCCCAAGATCACACACTTTTTTTTCTCTTTTTTGAGAGAGAGTCCTGTTCTGTCACCCAGGCTGGAGTACAGTGGCACCATCTCAGCTCACTGCAACCTCCGCCTCCCAAGTTCAAGCGATTCTCCTGCCTCAGCCTCCCAAGTAGATGGGACTACAGGTGTGCGCCACCACACCCAGCTAATTTTTATATTTTTTAGTAAAGACGAGGTTTCACCATGTTGGCCTGGCTGGTCTCGAACTCCTGACCTCTAGTGATTCACACGCCTTGGCCTCCCAAAGTGCTGGGATTACAAACATGAGCTACTTCTCCCGGCTCAAGATCACACGATTATTCATGGCTGAGTGAATTCAAATCCAGATCTTCTGACTCTCCATCTGGTAGCCCACAAAGCCTCTGATTTAGAACCTGAAGCCTTTCCCCAAACCATTTGGATGCTTGAAGAACTCAACAGGCATCTGGAGAGACGGAGCTAAAGACCGCAGACTGTGAGAATGAAACCCACACACTGAGTGCTTGTACTTCCCTAATGCAGAGTCTCGCATAGGTTAGAGAATGCTCTGTCTTTATGTCCCCTGACGTGGCTTGACATGAGGCCTTCACACTCATGCTGAGCTCCAACCTGGCCACTCTTGCTCTGCATGAAGTAACCGCACCCTACTTCATATCTCAAGCCTCCAATTAAATGCATTCAAAGAATCTACTTCTACATTTAAATTTAAAGTGAAAGCAAGTTTATTAAGAATGTAAAGGAGTAGAAAAATGACTACTCCACAGACAGAGCTGCCCTGAGGGCTGCTGGTTGCCCATTTTTATGGTTGTTTCTTGATGATATGCTAAACAAGCTGTGGATTATTCATACATCCCCTTTTTAGACCATATGGTAACTTCCTGTCATTGCCATGGCTTGTAAACTGTCATGGCATTGGTGGGAGTTTAGTTGAGGACGACCAGAGGTTACTCTCATGACCATCTTGGTTTTCGTTGGCTTTTTTACTGCAATCTGTTTTATCAGCAACGTCTTTATGACCTGTATCTTGTGCCGACCTCCTAACTCATCCTGTGACTTTGAATGCCTTAACTGTCTGGGAATGCAGCCCAGTAGGTCTCATTTTACCTAGCTCCTATACAAGACGGAGTTCCTCTGGTTCACAGGCCTTGCTTTCCTGCCTTCCTTGCATGTGTATTTCTCCAGAGTGACAGCACTCACCAATAAACCCTTTTTATGTATGTCTTCATTTTAGTCTTTTTCAGGGAGATGCTTGGTGCCAAGAGTGGTCCTAGTGACCATTCTCTAAAATGGGATTCCTATGATAGATCATTCTCCTGGCTGGCAGTAAGGACTATGGCATGGTGGTAGGTAGAGGATGGATAGTCTCTAGCATGCTTTAGTAATGCAATTATTAAAACTGTCAGCCAGGCACAGAGGCTCACGCCTGTAATCCCAGCACTTTGGGAGGCTGAAGTAGGCGGATCATAAGGTCAGGAATTTGAGACCAGCCTGACCAACATAGTGAAATCCCATCTCTACTAAACATACAAAAATTAGCCAGGCGTGATCCCTGTAATCCCAGCTACTCAGGAGGCCGAGGCAGGAGAATCACTTGAATTAGGGAGGCAGAGGTTGCGGTGAGCCAAGATCAGGCCACTGCACTCCAGCCTGGGTGACAGAGACAGACTTCATCTTAAAACAAAAAAGAAAAGAAAAAAAATTAGCCAGGCGTGGTGGCAGGCACCTGTAGTCCTAGCTACTTGGGAGGCTGAGGCAAGAGAATCTCTTGAACCCAGGAGGCAGAGGTTCTAGTGAGTCGAGCTGGCGCCATTGCACTATAGCCTGGGCAACAGGAAGAAACCAAAAAACCAAACCATCAGATCTTGTGAGACTTATTCTCTATTACAAGAACAGCATGGGAAAGACCTGCCCCCATGATTTAATTAGCTCCCACCAGGTCCCTCCCATAACGCGTGGGAATTCAAGATGAGATTTGGATGGGGCCACAGCCAGACCATATCAGGGTTTCACTCTGTTGCCCACGCTGGCGTGCAGTGGCGCAATCTTGGCTCACTGCAACCTCCATCTCCTGGGTTCAAGCAATTCTTGTGCCTCAGCCTCCAGGGTAGCTGAGACTACAGGCATGTGCCACTATGCCCAGCTGGCTCACTCTTCACTAGCAAAATGGTTGTACAAAGTCTTCAAAGGGAGCAGGTGCTTTACAAGATGATACTCATCCTCTCCAGGATCTATTGCCACTTCCCCTCCTGGCAATAAAACAAATAACAAGGATTGAATTCTAGCAAAGACCCAAAGAGAATGTTCTGGCCTACTAAGAGAAGGGAGGAAATACACGGTAAAGGAACTTCAGGATCTGGCTAATATGTACCTGCAGACTTGAGCAGAGACACATGAAACTGGATACTGAGAATGTTGGATCAGGAGAGGTGGAACATAATGTTAGATATGGAAGAATTTATCGATATGGGAGCACTTGACTGTGACATAGGATTCAGCATCCTGGTGTAGCCACCCAATGGGTTCACCTTGCCCACTGCCTAGACAGAGATGATTTATCAAGGCAGGGGAATTGCAATAGTGAAAGAGTAATTCACACAGAGCTGGCTGTGCAGGAGACTGGAGTTTTATTAGTATTCAAGTCAGTCTCCCCTAGCATCAGGGAATCAGAGTTTGTTTGTTTGTTTTGTTTTTTGAGATGGAGTCTTGCTCTGTCACCCAGGCTGGATTGCAGTGGTGTGATCTCAACTCACTGCAAACTCCAACTCCCAGGTTCAAGCGATTCTGCTGCCTCAGCCTTCCAAGTAGCTGAGATTACAGGCGCCCACCACCACGCCCGTCTAATTCTTGTATTTTTAGCAGAGACAGGGTTTCACCATGTTGGACCAGGCTGGTCTCAATCTCCTGGCCTCAGGTGATTCACTCACCTTGGCCTCCCAGAGTGCTGGGATTACAGGTGTGAGCCACTGTGCCCAGCTGGGGATCAGAGTTTTTAAGGGCATCTTAGTGAGTCAGGGAAAGTCAGTGGGCCAGGAGTGCTGATTGATCAGGTCAAAGATGAAATCATAGGGAGTTGAAACTATGTTCTTGTGCTGAGTCAGTTCCTGGGTGGGGTCCACAAGATTAGATGAGCCAGTTAATCGATCCAGGTGGTGCCAGCTGGTCTATCAAGTGCAGGGTCTGCAAAATATCTCAAGCACTGATTTTAGGAGCAGTTTAGAGAGGGTCAGAATCTTGTAGGCTCCAGCTGCATGACTCCTAAACCATAATGTCTAATCTTTTTTTTTCTTTTTGGGAGTCTTGCTCTGTTCCCCAGGCCAGAGTGCAGTGGGACAATCTCAGCTCACTGCAACCTTTGCCTCCTGGGTTCAAGCTATTCTCCTGCCTCAGCTCCTATAAAAATTGGTTAGATCATGGCAGATGGCAGCAGTGTACCATAAACTTAACCAAACAGCAACCCCAATTGTAGTTGCTGTGTCCCACGTTTTAACTTTGTAAAACAGTTTAATATAGCCTCTGGGTGTCGGTGTGTAGCCATTAATTTGGTTGGTGAATGTTATTTTCCATCCCAAATGGATCAGAAAGGAGAGTCAGAAGAAGGATCATTTGCATCCACATGGGAAATTTATTGATGGGCTTGTCCCAAGAGTATGGGTGGGGTTTTTTATGTGTTTTGTTTTGTTTTGTAACAGAGTCTCACTCTGTCACCCAGCTGGAGTGACAGTGGCACAATCTCAGCCACAGTGACAGTACCACTGGAGTGCAGTGGCACAATCTCGGCTCACTGCATACTCTGCTTCCTGGGTTCAAGCGATTCTCCTACCTCAGCCTCCCAAGTAGGTGGGATAACCAGTGCATGCCACCATGCATGGCTAGTTTTTGTATTTTTAGTAGAGATAGGGTTTAGCCATGTTGGCGAGGCTGGTCCCAAACTCCTGACCTCAAGTGTTCCGCCCTCACTCTTGTTGCCCAGGCTGGAGTGCAATGGCACGATCACGGCTCACTGCAACCTCTGCCTCCCAGGTTTAAGCAATTCTCCTGCCTCAGCCTCCTAAGTTGCTGGGATTACAGGTGTACGCCACCACACCCAGATAATTTTGTATTTTTAGTAGAGACAAGGTTTCACCGTGTTTGTCAGGCTGATCTTGAACTCCTAACCTCTAATTATCCGCCTGTCTTGGCCTTCCAGAGTGCTGGGATTACAAACGTGAGCCACCATGCCCGCACCCAGGATTATGTTAACTCTCTGGCCCTCTGTCATAATATATTCTGAAGGTATCTTGTCTATATGAATATCCTGAAGAACATATTCGTTCCAAAGTAAGCTTCAAAGCAAGTGGCCCAGTCAACTATATATATGACATTACGCTAATCATACCAGAAGAACAAGAAGTATACTGGAGGCCTTGGAAAGATACATGTATTCAGAGAGTAAGAAATAAAACCCCACAAAGATTCAGGAAATTGCTACATTGGTAAAATTTTTAGAGGTCCAGTGGTCTGAGACATGCTGGGATATCTATTCAAAGTCAAGGTCAGATACTGCATCTCATGCCTCCCACCGCTAAGAAAAAAAGAAGCGCCATACCATTCTTCTTCAGACTCTGGAGCAATATTTCACACTTAGGAATACAACCCTGACAATTTACTAGCTGATACTGAAGGATGTCACCTTTGAGTGGGGCCAAAGCAGAAAAGGCCTCTGTAGCCTTGTGACCTAGCAGAACCTAAGGGACTGGAAGATCTGTGGTTGGAGAACATGTTGGTCTGGGTTTGCCAAGCTTTCATAGGAGAATCATAATGTAGGCCCCTAAAGCTTTGGAGTGAATCCATGCCATCTGCAGCAGGAAAATACTCACCATTTGAAAAGCAGCTTTTGAAATGCTACTGGGCTCTGGTAAAGACAACATCTGACTATAGGACACCGAGTGACCAAGTGGCCAGGACTGACCGTCAGAAGCTGGGTTCTGTCAGATCCTTCACGCCATTAGGAAGAGTGGGTCCAGCAAAAACATACTGTCGTGACAGAGTGAGACCCTGTCTCAAAAAACAAAACAACAGCAACGATACATTGTAAGATGGGAGTGGCATTGTCGGGATTAGGCATAAGCAGGGTCAGAGGGCAAAGCAAGCGTCAAAGCAAGTGGCCCAGACCCCCAGGTCACTCAGCAGTGTTGCACTGACATCTCTCCCTCAGCTCACACCTATGGCCCTGTCAGGGATCCTTGTGACTCGCTGACAGGGAAGGCAGAAGCCCAAGCTTCGCTCACAGACGGACTGGCATGGTAAACAGGGAAAAGCCAAAAAGGGAATGCTGCGGCACTGCAGTTCCACTCAGAAGCAGCTCTGGAAGACAGCGGCGAGGGGACATTCTCCCAGGGACAGAGATTCGGACAGTATATCTGGTCATCCACTTTGTGTGGAAAGAGAAGTAGCCCTACATGAGAATATTCACTTGGGCAGAATATTCACAAAGTCACGATCAGTGGCAAATGCCCCGGTTGGTTGGTCAGGGTCTTGAGAAGAAAGAGTGAAAGATCAAGGACGAAAAGGTCTAAGAGCCGGGGCATGGTGGCACGTGCCTGTGGTCTAGCTTGGGAGGCTGAGACGAGAGGATTGCTTGAGCCCAGGAGTTCAAGGCTGCAGTGAGCCATGATCGCACCCTTGCATTCCAGCCTGGGCAACAGAGTGAGACTGTAACTGCGGGAGAGGTCTTGAAGTGTAAGGATCTTTGTACAACATGATTTTTTGTTTTTGAGACAAAGCCTCACTCTGTCACCCAGGCTGAAGTGTAGTAGCGTAATCTCGGCTCACTGAAACCTCTGCCTCCCAGATTCAAGCGATTCTCCTGCCTCAACCTCCTGAGTAGCTGGTATTACAGACGCACGTCACCACACCCGGCTACTTTTTGTATTTTTAGTAGAGATGGGGTTTAGCCATGTTGGTCAGTCCGGTCTCGAACTCCTGAACTCACGATTCACCCGCCTCGGACTCCAAAGTGCTGGGATTACAGGCGTGAGCCACCTCGCCCAACATGTTAATGCCCACCAGAGAGCATTCATTACAAAGGAGGCATTGAACAGACAAGTAGACAGAATGACTCAGCCATTGTCATCGGCCACCCCAGCTCTGAACAATGGGTACAATGAGTGAAGTAACTGGTCGTAGAGATGAAGGTGATGGGCCCAAAAGCATTAGCTCTGTGATGATTAATTTTAGGTGTCAACTTGACTGGATTGAGGGACACCTCTATGGCTGGTGAAGCCTTGTTTCTGGGTGTGTCTATGAGAGTGTTTCCAGGAGAGCTTGACATATGAGTCAGTAGACCGAGCTTAAAAATCCCCCCCACCTCTCTTTCTCTCTCTCTCTCTCCATTATTCCGTATTGGTTCTATCTCTCTGGAGAACCCTGACTAATACAAACTCCTACTCACCAAGGCTGAAATAGCTACTGCTGCTGCCAGCGTTCAATCTGTCATTAATAAATGCCAGTGCTAAGCCCCATATGGCTCCATCCCATAAGGAGAACGAGCAGCCATCCAGGGACTAGTTGATGACACTAGAGTCCACCACCCTTGGCTGAAATTGGCACATATTCTGAGTGTAGGTTTGCCTTTCCTGCCCATAGGATCTGGCCATAACTAGTCCCACTTTCCAAGGACTTACAGAGTGTTTGATCCATCAACACAAAGTCTGGCTGGGCACAGCGGCTCACACCTGTAATCCCAACACTTTGGGAGGCTGGAGGGAGTGGATCGCTTGAGGTCAGGAGTTTGAGAACAGCATGGCCAACATGGTGAAACCCCATCTCTACTAAAAATCAAAAAAATTAGCCAGGGTGGTGGTGCGGACCTGTAATCCCAGCTATTTGGGAGGCTGAGGCAGGAGAATCGCTTGAACCCAGCAGGCGGAGGTTGCAGTGAGCTGAGATCATGCCAGTGTACTCCAGCCTGGGTGACAGAGTGAGACTCCATAAAAAAAAAAAAAGAATGAAGTCTGAATTACATTACTCTATAAGATCAATATTACAGCAATGGGGGTGTGGCAGTGGGCATGTGACAAGAGGATCTACTGATCTTTTTTTTTCCTTTTTTTTGGAGTCTCCCTCTGCTGCCCAGGCTAGAGTGCAGTGACGCAATCTCAGCTGACTGCAACTTCCACCTTCCAGGTTCAAGCGATTCTCTTGCCTTAGCCTCTCAAGTATCTGGGATTACAGGCACGTACCACCATGCTGGGCTAGTTTTTGTAATTTTAGTAGAGACAGGGTTTCACTATGTTAGCCAGGCTGGTCTTGAACTCCTGACCTCAGGTGATTTGCCCGCCTCGGCCCCAACAAAGTGCTGGGATTACAGGCATGAGCCACTGTGCCCGGCTAAGTTTTTTTTTGAGATGGAGTCTCATTCTGTCACCAGCCTGGAGTGCAGTGGCACAATCTCGGCTCACTGCAACCTCCGCCTCCTGGGTTCAAGTGATTCTCCTGCCTCAGCCTCCCAAGTAGGGGGGACAACAGGCGCACACCACCGTGCCCGGCTAATTTTCGTACTTTTAGTAGAGACCGGGTTTTACCATGGTTGGCCAGGGTGGTCTTGAACTCCTGAACTCAAGTGATCTGCCTGCCTTGGCCTCCCAAAGTGTTGGGATTACAGGCATGAGCCACCATGCCCAGCCCTGTTTGTTTTTTTTTTAATTAGAGACAGAATCTTGCTCTGTCACCCAGGCTGGACTGCAGTGGCATGATCATAGCTCACTGCAACCTCAACCTCCTGGGCTCAAGCAATCCTCCTGCCTCAGCCTCCTCAAGTGCTGGGATTACAGGCATGAGCTTCCATGTCTGGCCAGGAAGAATACTTCGGCATTCAGGTCATCCACTGGGATGCCTCTTGGTGCTACCATGACCAATTCTAACAGTAAGTAGAAAAGTATAGCAGCCACATGGTAACCAAAGGCACTCTCAGGAGTGAGGGTCTGTGTCATTCCACTACCCAGCTGTCTAGACCAGCAGAAGTGCTAGCCAAAGTGAGGAGAATCTGGAATTAGTGGTACAGGAGGGGCTAATGAGAAGTTTATCAAAACCAGTTGTAGCAGAGTAAAAAGGCTATAAACTTTTCCACAAATTCTTCTCTCAAAGTTCCCCCAAGAAATGAAACCAATCAGAATACTATCAGTGCTTTTCCCCAACAGGGCAAACTAATTTTAAGAAGAATGGATCTGAGCAGTGTAAGTGGTAAACTGCAAAAAACATCAGTGTTTCACGCAGATCCCCTTTCTAGGATCATGAGCCTATTCCCCAGCTGCAAGGAATATCAGCCGCTGATGGCCCACAGCTGCCTCCCTCACTGGATGTTACCATCAGCCACAGGAAATTGTCTTGACCTTTCTCAGCAGATTTCCTGCAGCCAGTGATTGGCTAATGCAGCAACACAAAGTCATGGTCCCTTTGCCTCCATTTGGGACAGCTCTGAAAAATTATCTCCATTCCAGAGCTCCCTGTAAAATCTGAGGATCAGTTAAGGCTCCGTTGCAACCGCGTTGTATGTCAGCTACTGCCTCTGCTCAATTCTGCCTTCTTAGTTTTTTTTGTTGTTGGTTTTTGGTTTTGTGTTTTTGCTTTTTTTAAGATGGAGTCTTGCTCTGTAGCCCAGGCTGGAGTGCAATGGCGCCATCTCGGCTCACTGCAGCCTCCTCTTCCTGGGTCCTGGTTGAAGCAATTCTCCTGCCTCAGCCTCCGGAGTAGCTGGGATTACAGGCACATGCCATCATGCTCAGCTAATATTTGTTTTTTGTTTGTTTGTTTTCCCACTGGGGCATTCCTGAGTTTATTTGGGGCACACCCGGGCGAGGCCCTGCACTTAGAAGAAGGTGTCGGGCCTCTTGGTGGGGCAGCGGGAACTTGATCTTGGAGTGGTGGAAGTGCTTGACAGACGGCCGGCAGCACTTGCTGGCCAGGATCTCCTCTACCTTCATGACCTCGATGGAGCGAGCCTGGGCATGGTGCCAGGCGCCCATGTCTTGGTAGCACTGGGTGACAGCGCCCGCGGTATTCAGGTCCCGGTATTCCCGGTACATGTTGTGGGTGCCGCTCCAGGAGTCATAGCACAGCCAGATGCCGAAGTTCTTCACCTGCAGGAGGGAATTCTCAAACACCTGCCACAGTAGACAATCTCCCCTGAGGACTTCTTCATTTCTTTAACTGAGATGCGAAGTACCAGAAGCGGGACTTGGTGACAACAGGATTAGGGGCAAAGATTCACATGCAGTAGAGGGGCAGAATGTGGCATTTGGGGGTGGTCAGGCAGCGATCCCCCACCTTGTACTCTCGTAGTGTGCCCAAGGCCTTCGTGACCTCCTCTCTGTGCTCGCTGCCACCCACAAAAGGACATTTTTCTATTTTTAGTAGAGACGGGGTTTCACCCTGTTGACCAGGCTGGTCTTGAACTCCTGACCTCGGGATCCGCAAGCCTCGGCCTCCCAAAGTGCTGGGATTACAGGTAAGTCACCACACCTGGCATGCCTTTTGATATTCTTCAACCTGAAAGGCTCAAGGAGGGTGGCTAATGGTAGGAAGTGTGTGGGTTGGAAAAACTAAATGTCTTAGATTGAATCTCCCTGGAAACAGGCTCTGATATGGAGAGTTCCATATTGACAATATTGAAATGTGATTTTTTATTTTGGAGAAGTGTTCTTCATATTGTAGAAACAGCCTGGTTGGTCTAATGAAAAAAACCAGAGTTCAGATTCAGGAAATTTGTGTTTTAATCTTGGCTGTTTTATCAATTTGGATATCTTTAATCCAATGATTTTGCTTTGGTAATAGTTTTATTTTCATGTTGTGAGGACCAAATGAGATAATAGGTGCAGCAGTAATAAAACAGCCATAAATGATGAAGCACCGAGGTGAGGGATACCATTTTAGTTTCTAACATGTTTAGTGTTCCCTTTTTCAGTTCCAATGGGAACTGAGACCCAAATAGGTTAAAGAGACTTGGCCAACATTTCCTAAAACTGAGAGGTGGTATTTATATACCGGTCTGTCTGGGAGTGGCATTGGCACGTTGTTTTAGGAAGTCAGTGACTGATCTGGAAGATAAATTCAAGAGGAAAGTGTTGTTAGGAGGGACACCCTAGTAATTCTCATCCTTCAGCATATAACAGAATCACCTGGGAGGGCCTGTTAGGCTACCGACTGCTGGGCGTAGTGTTTCTGACTGTAGTTCTTTGTGGGATTTGAGAATCTGCATTTCTAACAATTTCTCAGGTGGGACTGCGGTAGCTGCTAGTGTGGAGACCCGCACTTTGAGAACCACTCATCTAAACAATGGACATTGTTAGTTAGGATTGAAAAGCAGAAGCAGGCCTTATTCAAGAGCTTCTTAGTAGGAATAGCTCAATTTCTTCGTCTGCCTGATGCAGGAACAGTGATAACTGAGCATTATTTTGTACCAGACATTGTGCTAAATGCTTTTTGTGCATTATCTTTCCCCCTACCTACCCCTAATCCTCCCAACAAACCTATGAGGAAGGTATTAATGTTTACTTCATTTTATGGTTAAGGAAATTGATTGTTTAGCTTACTTCCTTGAGTTTACACAGTGGACAAATGAATATCTAACTCCAGAGCCACCACTATGCTAGATAGCCTTCTAGTCAACCCAGTAATATCTTCCAGATCCAGCTTCCCTTTTTCATTTCCTCAGATACTACTTGGTTTAGTCCTTGATCTTTTTCTAGAGTTTCTTACAAGTTCCCTGTCTCCTGCCCTGGGTCTCTTCACACTGCTCACAGTTTTCATTTTTAAAAAGAAGCCTGATCATGCTACTCATGTTTAAAGTTCTTCATTTAATTTCCTGTTCTGCCCATTTGCCTTCAAAGTAATATCTAATTCCCTTGAATTGGCATATAAGACTTTTTACAATCTGGTTCCACCTGTCAGTTATGCCTCCTCTTTCCCTATTTATATTTCTTTTTTTTTTTTTTTTTAAGACAGAGTCTCACTCATCCCCAGGCGCCAGGCTGGAGTGCAGTGGCACGACCTCGGCTCACTGCAACCTCCGCTGCCCGGGTTCAAGCAATTCTCCTGCCTCAGCTTCCCAAGTAGCTGGGAGTACAGGCACGCGCCACCACGCCCAGCTAATTTTTTTTTTGTATTTTGTATTTTGTATTTTTATTTTGTATTTTTTTGTATTTTTTTGTATTTTTTGTATTTTTAGTTGAGACGGAGTTTCACCATGTTGACCAGGATGGACTCGATCTCTTGACCTCGTGATCCGCCCGCCTCGGCCTCCCAAAGTGCTGGGATTACAGGCGTGAGCCACCACGCCCAGCCCCTATTTATATTTCATGCTGCAGCTGCACCTACCTGTATTTCTGCAAAGTTCATACTTTTTCCTGTTTCTGATCCTCTTAAAATGCCATTCAGGCCAGGCACAGTGGCACACGCCTATAATCCCAGCACATTGTGAGGCTGAGGTGAGGGGATGGCTCGAGCCAGTTCAAGACCAACCTGGAAAATATGACAAAACCCTGTCTATACAAAAAAAAGAAAAAATTAGCCTGGCATGGTGGCATACACCTGTAGTCCCAGCTACTTGGGAGGCTAAGGTGGGAGGATCACCTGTGCCCAGGAGGTCAAGGCTGCAGTGAGCCATAATGACACCAACTGCACTCCAGCCCAGATGACTGAGACCGTGTCTTGAAAATAAAACAGGCAAAAATAAGCCAGGTGTGGTGGTATACAGTTGTAAATCCAGCTACTTGGGAGGCTGAGGCATGAGAATCGCTTGAACCTAGGTGGTAGAGGTTGCAGTGAGCCAAGATCACGCCACTGCACTCCAGCATGGGCAACAGAGCCAGGCTCCATCTAAACAAATAAATAATAAAATAAAAATAAAAGTACTGTTCAATTACCTGCCACCCACCCCCAGTTATCTGTGTGATAAAAAAATCATATTGCTTTTTTTTTTTTGGAGACAGAGTCTTCCTCTGTTGCCCAGGCTGGAGAGGTGCAATGGCGCCATCTTGCAATGGCTCACTACAACCTCCACCTCCCAGGTTCAAGTGATTCTCCTGCCTCAGCCTCCTGAGTAGCTGGGATTACAGGCACATGCCACCATGCCTGCCTAATTTTTATGATTTTAGTAGAGACAGGATCTCACCAAATTGGTCAGGCTGGTCTCGAACTCCTGACCTTGTGATCCACCCACTTCAGCCTTTTAAGGTGCTGGGATTACAGGCATGAGCCACCTAGCCAGGCCCATATTGATCTTAAAACAGCTCAGTTGTTAATTTCTCTAGTTACCTTCCCTGTACTCCTACCTGTCAAATTACTAGTACTTCTGTACCAAGTCTGTACTTTATATATATATGCATTTCTTATGTGACTAGATTTACCATTTTGTTTTGCCCCAAGTGTACTCCTTATGAGTAGTGGATCACCATATTCAGATCTGTATTCCTAGCACCTAGCATCATGCCTGGGCTATAGTAATTGCTCAATAAATGTTTGTGGAGTTGAAAATGAATTCATAGAATCTGACATCCAGTTGGTTGTGGATGACTCCAATATTTCAAAGAATGTCAGTTTAGGGTTTAGTTAGTAGTTTCTTTCTTTCTTTCTTTTTTTTTTTTTTTTGAGACAGAGTTTCACTCTTGTTGCCTAGGCTAGAGTGCAATGATGCAATCTTGGGTCACCATAACCTCTGCCTCCCAGGTTCAAGTGATTCTACTGCCTCAGCCTCCCGAGTAGCTAGGATTACAGGCATGCACCACCACACCCGGCTAATTTTGTGTTTTTAGTAGAGACAGGGTTTCCCCATGTTAGGCAGGCTGGTCTCAATTCCTGACCTCAAGTGATCACCTCCCAGAAGTGCTGGGATTACAGGCATGAGCCACCGCACCTGGCCAGTAGTTTCTATTTTAATTAACTCTACAGCAAAAGGAAATCATTAGAAAGTACACAAATAACAAAATTGGCAATCAACTTCGAAAAGTAGACTTTGGATTTTAAAAATGTAGCAGATTATAGCATGCATAAAATTGTGTATCTGAACAACCAAAATCCTTGAGTTCTTCCTTAGCATGAGTATATTGAACTTGCTGAGCAAATTTCCACTTTAAAAACATGAGGTGTTTTATTGTGACTTGTAATTCTTTCCACTATTCTGTAACTTGTAAGAATTCTTGACTTTATAAGTTAGAACATGAAGGAGTTGCAACACTTAATTACTAAAAACTACGAAAACATTTCCAAAAGCCCATTTTTCATTTAGCATGCAATGTTGTCTGGATATGTAATATTATATAGATGTCTATATGTATATTTCAAAATCTTTATTTACATATGAAATAAAAATAATGCTCAGATCAAAAGAAAGTGGGTGATTGATGGCTGCATATTCAAATACCAGCTAAATGAAATGTCTTCCAGAGTCATGAAGACCTGGCAACAGGCTCTATGACAGGGACCACTGAACACCCTGTTCAGTTGAGATTACCTTGTAAAGGGATGAGATGTTATTGATGTTTCTGTTGGAAAAGATTTATTAGACTAGTATCGAAAGATTACAGCTGTAGGTGGGGCGGTGACTCATGGCCATCATACCAGCACTTTGGGAGGCCAAGGAGGGCAGATCACTTGAGGTCAGGAATTCAAGACCAGCTTGACCAATATAGTGAAATCCCATCTATAACCCCCCCCAAAAAAAAAAAAATTAGCTGGGCATAGTGGTGCATGCCTATGGTCCAGCTACTCAGGGGACCCTGAGGTGGGAGACTTGCTTGAACCCAGGAGACAGAGGTTGCAGTGAGCCACTGCACTCCAGCCTGGGTGTCAGAGTAAGACCCTGTTTCAAAAACAAAAAAACTATTACTGCTATATAGTTAGAACATTTACATTTTTAAGATCACACTCCTTTAAAGAAAAGAGGGATTAGGTCAGACCAGTGGCTCACGCCTGTAATCCCAGCACTTTGGGAGGCCGAGGCGGGTGGATCACTTGAGGTCAGGAGTTTGAGACCAGCCTGGCTAACTTGGTGAAACCCTGTCGCTACTGAAAATACAAAAATTAGCTGGGTGTGGTGGCATGCGCCTGTAGTTCCAGGTACTTGGGAGACTGATGCAGGAGAATCGAGGAATCGCTTGAACTCAGGAGGTGGAAGTTACAGTGAGCCGAGATCGCGCCACTATACTCCAGCTTGGGCAACAGAATGAGACTCTGTCTCCAAAAAAAAAAAAAAGGATTAGGGATAGATTTTTTCAAAGTAACAATTTTGCAATAATGTTTTGAAGATGAAGCTCACAAAAAGAACTGCATTTTCAGTGGAAATGAGCAACTTATAAAGGCCGAATTTAATTAGGGTAAAAAAGGTGAGGAGATGGCAAACTGTGTGTGTGTGTGTGTGTGTGTGTGTGTGTGTGTGTGTGTGTATGTGTGTGTGTCAGAGTGAGCGAGGGGGCGAGAGAGAGAGAATTAGAGATTTCAGGACCAGGCAATATAGGTAGTTTGGAAATGAAAATAGAAAGGTAAGTTTGAGGGTTCAAGAGACTTGTATGACTCTCCCTTGCACTCTTGAAGTTGGACAATTCCTTGGTTTCCTCTTTTGTAACACAGAGATGATAATTATATTTAAATTATAAAATTGCTGTGAAGACTGAATGAGCTAATTCACATGAAATACCCGTAAGGTGTCTTTCCTCCCTTTTGTTCTCATGGTCATCCAAATTACTATTCTTATGTAGGGGTGCAAGTTGAACTTTTCAAAACATTTTCCCTTCAGTGTTATCTCCATTTTTCTGATCGTTGGGGGTTAGTGCCTAACTCAGCCTGATCACTTTTGATGTAAGGAACATCCCTCATGGCAGATTGTTTTTTCTTAGCATGTCCATATTTTTTGTTTCTAACAATTTTACACTTGGAAAACTAATTTTTCCTTACAACTATAGAAAAATATGTCGTCTACAGTGGATCCAGAAACACAATTATTATGCTTAATGCTTTTTTTCTTTTTTTTTTTTGAGACAGAGTTTCACTCTCGTTGCCCAGGCTGGAGTGCAATGGTGGGATCTTGGCTCACTGCAACCTCCGCCTCCTGGGTTCAAGCGATTCTCCTGCCTCAGCCTCCTGAGTAGCTGGGATTACATGCATGAGCTACCATGCCCAGCTAATTTTTGTATTTTTTTTTTTAGTAGAGATGGGGTTTCTCCATGTTGGTCAGGCTGGTCTCAAACTGCCGACCTCAGGTGATCTGCCCACCTCAGCCTCCCAAAGTGCTGGGATTACAGGTGTGAGCCACCGTGCTCAGTGCTTTTTGCTTTTTTTCCTATTATTACTGTTATTATTCTTTTCATTAGGTGGCCGGGCATGGTGGCTTACACCTGTAATCCCTGTACTTTGAGAGGTCGAGTCAGGTGGATCACTTGAGGTCAGGAGTTAGAAAGTAGGCATCCTGGCCAACATGAT
Organism: Alouatta palliata; assembly: GCA_004027835.1. Classification (NCBI taxonomy): domain Eukaryota; kingdom Metazoa; phylum Chordata; class Mammalia; order Primates; family Atelidae; genus Alouatta; species Alouatta palliata. The sequence continues at coordinate 51,740 of PVKV010015049.1, forward strand.
GAAACCCCATCTCTACTAAAAATACGAAAAATTAGCTGGGTTTGGTGGTGCACACCTGTAATCCCGGTTACTTGGGAGGCTGAGGCAGGAGAATTGTTTGAACCCAGGAGGCAGAGGTTGCAGGGAGCTGAGATCACTCCACTGCATTTTAGCCTGGGTGACAGAGTGAGACTCCATCTCAAAAAAAAATTAGGTTATTAAGTATGTCAAGGAATAATTAAATATAAACTATATTCTCTACCCTCTGATACTGTGGAGGAAAAATAATACTGCCACCCTCAATATTTTTATTTCATATACAAATTATTATATGTAATTTTTAACCTCTTTAATACAACTTCACTGTCATGCTTAAATGACAATGTGGGATGGATTTTTGACTGAGAGTCTAACAATATCTTTTCCTTCCGCAGATAACAAGCCCTTCATTTTGTTTGTAGCTTATAGCTGTATGAATAGGTAAAAGGGGATTATTATTTGGATGAAAAACTCAGTCAGCTGACTGAGGATTCATTCATAAGGAATATTTTACTGTTAACATAGGCATGGGCCTATATGGGCCAATTATTTATTTCTTAATCTATTTGCTTAATATATCAGAAATAAGGTTTTGTGGCTGAATTCAAGCAGCCTATCCCTTGTGTCACCAGAATTTCAAGTCTTAAATCTCTTTTTGATTATGCTTTTCACTACTCGCTTCAACAAAGCTAAATAATTTTGTATATGTGCTCCACATACATATGCCCCATATAGGTAGACTACATTTCTTAGATAACATATTTAGCTCATTGTTCGTGATATTTCTTTGAGTTCCAGGAAAATGACCAAAGCTTAATTGTCAAGGTTGTAAAGGAAAGCAAAAATCACACATACAGGAGAATAATGACTGACCTTAGAGGGTATGAATTCAATGACTGTGTGTCTCAAACTTTCAGTTGCCTGAGTTGAGAGGCCTTTTCTTATTCTTGCATCCTTCATATTAAGCCCCTCTGAAGTTCCTTACTAACTTGAAACAGCACCCTCTTTATGGAAAAACACAGTTCTCAGTGAAGGGTAAGTATGGTAACTATGGTCTCTGTTAGAACAACCCAAGCAATGCTCAAAGCTTACGTACAGGAGAGGGCAGGTTTGCCTGACCACACTGAGCGAGCAGCAGAATTAAAAGCCCACCCTGAGCCAGGTATGGTGGCCCATGCCTGTAATTCCAGCACTTTGGGAGGCTGAGACAGGTGGGTCTCTTGAGGTCGGGGTTCAAGACCAGCCTGGGGAACATGATGAAACCCCGTCTCTACTGAAAATTTGGAAATTAGCTGGGTATTTTGGCAGGTGCCTGTAATCCCAGCTACTTGGGATTATAGGCAGGAGAATGGCTTGAAACCCAGGAGGGAAGTTTGCAGGGAACCTAAATTTCACCACTGAACTCCTGCTTGGGTGACAGAGTGAGATTCCATCTCAAAAAAAAAAAAAAAGAAAAAAAAAAGTCCATCCTGAGCCTGCAGGATGACATGCTTTTCTTTCTTGTCTAGAGACTTTGTGTTAGATATGAGTATTACATTTTTATTATACAAAGACATGTTCATAATAAAATGTACCAAATTTTAAAGAGAAATATTCTATATGAGATCATTAAGATCCTGACTGTAAGATCTGAATACAAAACCAGAAAATGCTGGCTGTGGTGGCACACACCTGTAGTCCCAGCTACTTGGGAGGCTGAGGCAGGAGAATCACTTGAACCCAGGAGGCGGAGGTTGCGGTGAGCCGAGATCATGCCACTGCACTCCAGCCTGGGAAACAAGAGTAAAACTCCGTGTCAAAAAAAAAAAAAAAAAATACACTTGCAAAAACCATCCAGCCTCTGATGCTGCAATAGCCGGCCTGCCAGCCATTTTGACCCTGAGATAGTTTGGAACCCTGGTGCGGTATCTTCATGCACTTTAGACTGGTACTTCCCCGAGGATTGAGTCAAGAGCAGCTACCAAATGGCTTTTCAGAGTCCAGCCTGATCAATTAATCTCATCCACATACCCCTGTTCCCTCAGTGGATAGGGAAGACACACAAATTTGTTATATCACAGTTTCTCTAGATCAGGAAGCTGGGTAAATTCAATTGGGTCCCCTATTCCCCCTGGGGATAGGGATGTGGGGGGGGACATTCAGTTACTAGAGCCCTTAAAGCAGAGAACTTTGTCCAGCTGGAGTCAGAGAGGTGGCAGAAGGGAAACTGAGAGATTCAAAGCATGAGAATAACTCTACCTGCCATTGTTGGAAGAGGCCACATAGCATGAAAAGAAATGTGGGCACCCTCTAAGAGTAGAGCCTGGCCCTGACCTGACAGCAGCAAGGAAACAGGGACCTCAAGGAACTAAATATGGTCAATAACCTGAACGAGTCTGGACATGTATTCTTCCCTAGAGCCTCCATTAAGGAGCGCAGCCCTCTGCCAACACCTCAGTTTTAGCCTTTTTTTTTTTGAGACAGAGTCTTGCTCTGTTGCCAAGGATGAAGTGCAGTGGTGCAATCTCTGCCTCCCAGGTTCAAGCTATTCTCTTGCCTCAGCCTCCCGAGTAGCTGGAATTACAGGCGCCCATCACTACGCCCAGCTAATTTTTGGATTTTTAGTAGAGATGGGGTTTCACCATGTTGGCCAGGCTGATCTCAAACTCCTGACCTCGGGTGATCCACCCACTTTGGCCTCCCAAAGTGCTGGGATTACAGGCATCAGTCACCACATCCAGCTGATTTTAGCCTTTTTGTACCCTGAGTAAAGGAGCCAGTTGAATTTACCCAGCTTCCTGATCTAGAGAAACTGTGCTATAACAAATTTATGTGCCTTGAAGCCACTGTATTTGTAGTATTTTTTTCAGCATCCATGTAAACAAATACATCTATCTGTAGAACAAAGAGATTTTATAACATTTCTATCTGACAGTACCTAATTCATGATTTCATTAGCTCTTTATGTGTCAGAGATGTTGAATACATAATTCATGCATTAGTTGGGAGGTAGGATATGACGACTTAAAAAGTTTCTTCCAGGTTGATTTTCTTCTCCAAACATGCATGTTTAGTAAGAATAACTCGAGCTAAATAATATGGCTAAGTTTTAATAGTTGCTATTGTCCATATACTAAATCTTAAGTATTGATAAAACAAATACATTTCATGTTTATCTTATCTTATAAGTCAACTGTTTTTGTCTTACTTTTAGAAATACTGCAGAAGTCAGGCCGGGCGCGGTGGCTCACGCCTGTAATCCCAGCACTTTGGGAGGCCGAGGCGGGTGGATCACGAGGTCAAGAGATCGAGACCATCCTGGTCAACATGGTGAAACCCCGTCTCTACTAAAAATACAAAAATTAGTTGGGCATGGTGGCACGTGCCTGTAGTCCCAGCTACTTGGGAGGCTGGGGCAGGAGAATTG